>PNEQ01100183.1:0-50669 GCA_003012365.1 Medauroidea extradentata | reverse complement strand
AGTCTACCATTTACGTCCAGACGTAAAATTACCATGTACGTTCGACAACCTACTACAACTCAGTTTTAACGAAGTGTTGCGTGAACATCACTCTGAACACCGCATTGATTACAAACTAATACGACCTGAAAATGGCGCGATAGTCAACTGGTACGAAGTTTGTGACGGTGACATGCATAGACATTGTCAAGCAGATAACGCGTTTGACATGTCGTGTTGTGAATGGAGTTGTGAAATAGCAAACGCGAAAAATGAAGGGTAAGGGATTTGAATGCATCTTGAGATATGTGTTAGGAGTTGTATATGCCTCAAGGAGATTCTATGCACCTTGAGATATGTCTTAGGAGTGTGGGACAAGTATGTGATAAGCCTTATTTTTTTCTTGAAGATGTCTTCAAGATGTTATGCATCTTGTAGACAGCTCCCTTGCTCATAACAAACAATACCCACACAGCATTTAGGCACAATTTCCTCCAAAAGGGTTACGTCTTGAAGATTTCTTCAAGATGTCTTCAAGATGCTATGCATCTTGTAGACTCCCCCACCCCTCACCTACACACAATCAATATCCACATGATGCTTGGACACTATTTCCTCCAAAAGGGTAACGTCTTGAAGATTTCTTGAAGATGTCTTCAAGATGCTAGACTCCTCCACCCCTCGCCTACACACAATACCCACATGGCGCTTAGACACAACTTGTACCAAAAGGGTCGCCAACCCCTCTGTACACTGACTCCTCTGCACCCCTCGCCTACATACACACAATCAATACACACATACAGGGCGGAGCTTAAGCTCTCGGCCAATCACAGACCTCATGGCACTTAGGTACTATTCGTACCAAAAGACCCCTACAACCAATCACAGCTCAGGACACGCCCCCCTAGACAACGTCTTGGCCAATCAGAGGCCTTGCACCACCAAGGGGAGGGGGCGGGCATGTTAACTATATGCAGGGAGGCCGGTTTTGCTCCCTGTGGGACCAGAACATACATGCTCCCCCTACTGTAGTATCCTTTCACATACAGGTCAACAACAGTATAATTTAGACCAAAAAACTAAGGGCCGGTTTTACCAACATCCCCTAAACAAGCCCTCCGCTAAGGAACACTTAGGCCCGATCCTATAGTCAACTTCCAAAATGGGCGTGGAAAGAGTTCTAGCCAGAAGCCTTTCCAAGTGCAACAACCTATAGTCGACTTCCAGGCTGCTTCCAGCTGGGTGAGCTTCAATACCCGAACATTATGAAGGACACTAGTTCCAGTCGGTTGTTTTGCTCTTAGCCAAGGAAACGAACCCACCCATTTGATTTATGATAGTGTTTTGTTTGTTGACTGCAGGTGGTTTTTTTTATTGTTTAATTGTAATACCTAATGTACGCATCAAGCAAATCCACGATGTTCAGTCAGACAGAAAAAATATATTGTTTGATTGAGTTAGGAAATATAAACAAATCATCGAGAATAAAAAAACTGACGCAGTGTCAAATGATCAGAAGAATTAGCTACTGATACCATCATAGCGAAACAAATTCCAGAAAACTTAAACCAAGCTCATTTTATGTTTAAAAAAAAGGACGCAAACTATGTGTATTAAACTATTACACTAAAAAAACTTGATAGTGGGCAGGGCTATGAAGAGTAGGAAAATTGTGGGGGTAAAAGACAAATAAAATCAACAAGGTTAGATTATATTAGGATTTGTGGGGATAGGATTTGTTAGGTTAGTTACATTAAATTAGGTTATGTTATGTTAGGTACTGCTAACAGTAAAGTGAGAACTTTTGAAAGTCCTGCTTAATTTCAGTTTTAATTTCACAATTTATATTTTTGATCATTATACGAATAACATTGTTCATGCTTGTAATAACCTTCGCTTTAAACCACATACACTTGAATAGATCAGGGAATGTTTCAATGGCAGAGGAACAAGTAGTGAACAGATATCACAGGATGTAGAGGAGAACTGATAGAGGTAGTATGCTTGCAAGTACGGTGAGGGAGAGTGGTATGTTCAGTAGGAATTGACGACTGTGAGAAGGGTTGGCAGATTTATATCATTGTAGGGATTGGAGGGGTCCACTCGCCGCTGGGTGGTAGCCAAATGTGAGGATTAATTAATTTTTATTATTTATGTCATCTCCAACTGGGACAGTACATGTGTTTACAGGTTTCTGTGGTATGAGTATTCGGCGAATAAAACCACAAGGCCAACAACAACTTATTCATTGCCGGAATTGGTAAACCACGATTGTCTGGCTTTTCCAAAGCTTGTACAAATGGGTACACAGAATTTTTTTTTTCAAATATATTTTCTCTTAATATTTCCATCAGATATGGAATATTACTAATTTTATCTTTTTTGCAACCGAACATGTTCTTCCAGTGCTTCGTAGATCTCATAAATTCCATTTATATTGTTTCAAAACTCACTCAAATAGTTCACCATGATGACATTCTTTATGGAATAGCTCATTTGGAAGTGCTACAGACCACATCCGTAAAGAAATGGAAGTCTTTCCTTACCTATGTGTGGATCGACCTCTGTCTGTGATCTATAGGATGTGTTTTTGCTGGAAGAACCTCATAGAATGGCTATACCACCCAAGTGGAGACTATAATCTGCAAATTGGCAGGGAGAGCCTTTTGTGTATGGAATAGCTTCTGGCTGGCGACTATAGGATTGGGCCTTAAGCTCAAGGGTCCCTTAATTCTGATACTTACGAAAATGGCATTTCACCATTAAAATGTGTTTTTTTTTTAGGTGGCACTTAGCTGAGTGGCACTTATCCTAGACAGCAGTATTTATTCTCAAGTTGGCACTTTGAATTTGTTGTCACGTGATCTGAAGAACCAATCAAAAGTATGCTTTTAACAAAAATGTTATTTATTGTATTGCCTGGTATTTCTTTTGGCCAAACGTTGACAGTCCTGTTAACTTCGGGGCCAGCCGCCAATCGTAAATTTGGCGATTGTTATTCCTTTTTTTGTTGTTGTTGTTTATTGTTATTAAATGGCATCGTAGCTAATTAAACTTTCACACATTTACGGTTTCGTTTCGGCAAAATGCCGAGAAGTTGTTGTGTATCAGGTTGTGAAGTCTGAGCATAAATTTCAGCAATGCACAAACCAGGACATTATAAAACACAGAATATACCGTTTGCATTTCAGTGAAGATTTACTCATCTCTGGTATGAAGACGCTGAACCCGAATTCTCTTCCAGTTTGGATTTGCCAGGTACGTTGTAAAGTATATTTGTATTTGCGTGTTACAATATTTGGTGTCAACCTCTGTTGCCTGCATAGGGGCGTGCCCACTATTCTGTAAGTGACAAATAACTAATACTTTTACTCTCTTGCGGTGTGGATTGACACTTTGGGAGTGATGGTCTACATTTTTACCTATAAGTAAATACTTATGTAATGCTAAAATGTAAATGTTTTTGAAATACGGGTCGGGGGAAGGGCCGCAAGACATAATGCATAATTTGCTCTTCAGACAGGTTTACTTAAGAGTTAGTGCACCGGATGCGTGAGCCGTGCTGTTGCGTGGTACGAAAAGTATTTTTTATTGTATAACTAGCCTATTAAATAGTTTCCAGTTCGTTTATCTACGAAAAGAAGACGCACTTCAAACGGTGTCCCTATGATTTAAAAAATGCCATCTGCATCTTAAAAACATGATTCCCAATATCTTCAAAAGTGTTAAAAATGACTTTTTCACATTGCTCTAGCTGAGAAATTATCGATCGTAATCGTAAAACTAAGTAATAGAAACCTGCATTTCACATTACCACCAACTTTAGACAAATAAAACAACATAGTCATAGCTTAAAGTCCCATTGATAAACTGTTTCTACGAAAACACTGCACTCTAGGCTTTCGCGCCTAGAGGCGACGAGGTGTTTGATGGACGTGTTACGTTAGACTTTATCACCTTCCTTGTTTCTGTGCCTCGAACGTAAAGAGAAAACTAATAAGTGTAAGGATAAAATGTTGCTGATCACTGCATTTTGTATGCAAAGTTCCAGGATGGCATTGATGGGATACAAAGGACGACTTGAAGAGAGGCGGAACTTCAGTCAGGTGTGAAATACAATTCCTATCTCCATGGATACCGCAGCCGAACATAACCTTCATTTAGCTGTTTGGCGTCAAATGTCCTGGATGAGATGTACGTCAAGAAAATTGATTATTTGTTTGGAATCATGCCTTTTTTTTCCAGGTAAACATTGATCATACGTATTTGCGTATCTTAACCATGAATTAGAAACTACAATTTTTTACCCATGCGTGCAAATCTATGAATGCGCAACATTTTTGCTTTCTGCAATTATCAACTAACAAATCAGCATGTTTGTAAACAAGCTTTGTTTCCCACAGTACTTTTCCCCTGCGGTGACGTCAGGGGGCGTGTACTTCAAATCGTCCATTGTGGACGGAAGAGAACAAAATGAATATAAATGTGAAAAAGACAAATATTGTTAGGTGTACGAGTGAAGGAGTGGTTTCTAGGGCTCTGGGTATGTTGGGAAGTATAATGAAGGATGTTATTAGTGCAGTGAATGAAAATTCATATTTTATGATGGTACAGCCAATGTTAAGTGTATGGAGCAACAGAGAGGGACCCGCGCGTGGAATTGGAGATGTGGGAGTTGTACAAAGTGCAAAAAGACAGGCAACGAGGTTTGTGAAGGATACATGGAGAAGGCAAAGGCAGGCTGGTGAGGACGAAGGGAACTTTCAATCATCTGTAATGCAGGTGTAATTAGCGTGAAACTCGGTGAAGGAAAGGCTGGCCAGGATGCACAAAGTGGAGGGTATACAGGAAGAGGGAATTGTGCTAGCGAGAATATTCATATGAGTAGTAGAATAGAGTGGGGTAGGTTGTCGGTGCTTAAAGATTGGTGAGGGAGTGGAATTAACTTTTAAAGGAGTTCGTGATAGTGAGTGGGTTTCAAGAGTTTAGGGGGGGGGGTAGGAAGATGATTGAGAGCAGTTACCCAACTGTAAGCAAATTTATAATAACAATTATTATTAGACCATGTGGATAATCGGGCCTGAAACTCAAACTTTTCAACATGCTAAGACTTTGCTATTAATAATTCAAAAGTAGCAGTGGAATTAAATGCATTTATTACTTTGCCGGAAAAATATTTAAATAATAACTTTGTGGTTTCATTTGTAGAATTTACCGTACGCTGTCAAATTTTAATAGGGCTATGCTTAAGATAAAAATGTCTGAGGAGTTGCCATGAAATGATGATTACATATTTTGGTGATAATGAACTCATTATCAACCCTTTAATTTTTGTAGTTTATGTTCCCAGGTTAACACTTTCCCCAAGTAAGTTTCATAATGGTTTTATAATTTTCTTACACTCGTGCTGTTTGAGAAGTGTGTCTGGTTAATTAATAGTCTTCTATATTGTCACCATTTTAAGAATACATTATCCCTTGGTAAATGTGACAGACTGTACAATGATTTGTTTAGAGTGATTTTATTTGTCTTTAGCAGGTCCACAGTTTTAATTCTGCCGATTGTTAAGTTTTAGGCAATTCAGAGAACACAATCATGCTGTTCAGTACACATGCAACAAAATATTGTTCATTTATTAACTGCGAAACATATAAGCTGGTACCAACAGGACGGTTCGCAAATAGCATATTACAGAATATAATTTCATTTGGAATGTTTATGTTATGATGATTTGTCATATTTCCAGTGTCTCCTTGCATTCTGCCATTGTTGTGTTTATTCATAAACCTGGTCTAATTGTGTAAAGTTAGTTGACAAGTTATGGGCTAATGCTACCATGTAATATGTCAAATAATCAGAAGTGGCTCTTGACAGGCACAAGGAAATTACATAAATAAACTTAAAAAGGTTTTAGTTGGACTAGACATGGACATAGAGTTAGACTAATTAGTAGAAAGTTAAAAGGGATATATTGGCAAAAATGGGACTATCTTAAGAAAATAGTTACACAACAGAAATATCTGGAATGAATCTCACATGTAAAAATACACGCTGACCTCTCAGTTAATTGAACCATGTCCATTGTAGTGAGAGGAAAACTGTGCTGAAATATTTTTTTTATTTAGTACCATGCACCCGTTGTCAAGTCATAAAATTAAAATGTTGGTATTGTTTATGTAGATTCTTGACAGCAGTTACAAGACAACACTGATGTTGCAAGTGCTTCAAAATTATTTGTATTTTTTATGTAGCCGCCAGATGATATCGGATGCCGTCCAGTTTTCACAAATTTAAGTTGGACCTGAAGCCATTTAAGTATGTAAATGTTAACTGTTTTAAAAAAGACAACATTTATGCGATAAATATTTTTCATATATCTTCCGTTCATCACATTTATTTTTAATATTATAATTCTCCCGTCTAAGTAAAAAATACAGCAGCAAAAATATTTAAGTTTGTGTTTCATTGATTTGCAGCAAATTATTATAATATACCATTAACCAGCTTTGTAACGTCGGCTCATATCCATGTGTTTGCTCCTGACAATCTTGGGGAATTTCTTGCTGGTTTTTACTAAATGCAACAAATGCAATGTAATGTACAGTATTTGGAAATCCAACTAGATTAAGTGACTTTTTTCCAATTGATAACCTATGGCCTATTTTACTTCTACGTAAGTTGCATATAAAACCAGATTGCCAAGCTAGCTGAAAATTAGTATAATTTGCTTTACGTAAAATACATTTAGAGTTTCCTATTTGACAATTGCTCTAAAATTAAAACTGAAAGTCTATGAGTTTTTGACACTTGAAAATTTGTAAATAAGAATTGCATAAATTGTTGGTGCAGTAAGGTGGTGAAAGCGGAGGCTGCGTAGCTAAATTATTTTACATTTTGGCTAATTTTTTTATATCGCTTTTAGGTTGCTATAAATATTCTGTGGTTCTCACAATATACTTTGCTGTCAAGAATGAACACTGTTACTTAAATATATGTGTATTTATGAAGGGAAAATGTAACTGGTCATTAATTTTTAAACATTAATTTTTTTACAATATTACAACAGAAACAGTTATACATCACTTATTCACAATAAAACTAATTAAATAACCAGTGTTACAGATACAATTACAAGAAAGAACAATTATGTTTCATCAAAGTTTTGCGAGAAAAATAAAACTTTGGTGAAACATGTTTTGTAATAAATGAAATTGTTAATATATGTTTACCAAACTGTCTGCATTCAAAATTTTGAAGCAAGTGATTAGTTGATGTAGTTCTAACTGTCATTCATTGCAGTCATAATGACGGAGAAATTATTGGCTACAGATTTTTTTAGTAGATACAGAGGATAAAAGCCTAAGGCTATTCTACTAGAGCCAGAAGTGTGGAACTTAGAAAGTACTTTGAAACACAATATAATGTTGATGTGACAATGGGGAATGCAACAACTTGGCTAGACTGATGCTTCAAATGCGGTTTCAGGGTGTTCAAGTGCTATATTTCTAAAAAAAATAGTGTTAGTTTTTTCATAACTGTGTGTCGAAATAAAAATTGGAGTGTTCTGCTGCCATGCAAATAGTTAAAATCAATTGACATACATAAGTGACAGTGAAATTATATGCTTTGGACTACATAATAAAACATTTTTAAAAAATCCCGGTAACACTTTCTGCATTAAAAAAATTTATGAATTTAAACGTTTTTTTGTGAACGTTTGAGATTTTTGTGAAAATTAAAAATATTACATTATGGTATTTTAAACGGGATGTAATATCGCAGTGAAATATTTTATTCAATTATGTCATTTGGTTTCCACTTTCTTCATGGTACCAGAACAAGCAAATTTTGACTTGGTCACGCCGTTATGAGAAAACTATAAAAACTAAAATTGTTTCGTAAGAGGAAACTGTACTCACAAGTATCGTCTACAAAACTAACACTATTTCACAGAAATATAAAATTATGGTTTTATCCCATTTGAACACCTTTAAGATGGCATTAGCTACTGTGTCAGTGTTTCTAATGCAGAAGAATGCAGGAGTGATTGCAATGCTCTTACACTGAACAGACTACATGCTACATGCCTGCAACAATCCTACCATACTTGAACTGGATTCCTGTTGCAAATGAAATTCTAAACGCCAAAATCTAGTGGCTCTGTTGCTTTCGTGTAGAAGAACAAAAAACAGCCTGCATTTGGCTGTTTCCAACATCATGTTTCTAGTGCGCCTGTAGAATCACCCTTATCACAAGAGGAAGAGTGTACATCAGCACCAGGGAAGCAAGCTAGGTCCTCTGTTCACTGTGTATGTGGTAAAATAGTAATGTTTGTTGGTGCAGTGAGGTGGGGAAGGGAAGGGTAAGCTGGTCAGGAAGAAGGAAACACAGCAATGAGTGATGTTGGAGGAACTGAAGTGGAACAAATCGCAATTTGTAATTGATGCATAAGATTTACACTGGATGGTCTGTGTAAAAAGTGTTATTTTCAGACACCAATAACGGCACAGCCCGTATTCTTGTTTCACATAAAATTTCTTAGAAAAAATTCAGCTTTGATTACGTCAATTAAAGAATTTATTTACTAGTAATTCTATTGTCATGTGAAGGTAAGTTGTACCAGGTCAAGTATGACACATGTGTTCCAGATTACTTTAGTTGGCATATTGTTAATAAAGTTACATACAACCATAACTGGAAATATTGTATTTTAAAGACATAAAATACCCATCAGGGCATCTTCATAGCTGACTTTGTATGCTCTATTTTCACATTTCCTTGGAATATGTTGGATGATCTGATGCACTGAGCCGCGGTTGAATGATGTGGAGGGCAGCTTGCCTCACTTGTGCAATGAGCTTTTACATGCCAAATCGCATTCACAACCCACTTAGGGTTGACCATACACACACTACGAGGTTGCTCGAAAAGTTATGGTTCTGCTGTTGTGACGGATAACATCTGGAATGTAGCTGGGCTTTAAGTATAGGTTTAATAGTGGTTTGTGTTCCACAAACACACTACAAAACACATGTTGAAAATTTTGACATGAACAACACACAAGAAACAAGAAACCTTCATACTCTTTAACAGAAAATATTTAGTGCTCAATGTAGGCAATCTCTCAAATATAATTTTTGGTGCATTGAAAATGGGGATATTATGTGCTTTTGCTGTCAACTGCAGCTGCAGAATTATGACATTAATTA
Source organism: Medauroidea extradentata (assembly GCA_003012365.1). Lineage (NCBI taxonomy): Eukaryota > Metazoa > Arthropoda > Insecta > Phasmatodea > Phasmatidae > Medauroidea > Medauroidea extradentata. The sequence continues at coordinate 41,478 of PNEQ01100183.1, read as the reverse complement.
AGGAACTCTGTGTTTTTAAGCATACATCATAATTTATATTTCTGAGCTTGAAATAAACATGTAGGGTAGCACTTAAATCAATAGTTATAATATTTACCAAAGTTTCAAATAAGAAACTTGCAATATGATAATTCCTGTATACCATAAAGTCCTTCATTTCCATTTTTGATATTGTATCCCAACAGGGTGTACAAGATCGCAAATAGAGAGCGTGGCTGGGGTAAGTTAAATGGACTTAAATTATCTCTTTCCACGTGCCGCCCCGGGACCAGATATACCTAACTTCAGTCCTAACTTACAGCCTGCCTATTAACTAAGGCAGAGTAGGTACAGTGGAAAGGAAATAGCATTAGCATATCCATGTATATAATCTATTTTTTTAAATTGAGGAGTGTTTGTGGGAAACGGTATAAGTTCCGAAAAATAACATTTTGAGATTTGTTATTGAAAACATTGTATGTCACGTTGCTAATACCATAGGATGTAGTATAAGTACCAACAATCCATATTCAGTTCAAAAACGTGCCGGTAGAATGCACGTGGTGCAACTCTACAACTGTTGGCATGGAGAATGATACAAGTGCCATCTGAAATAAGTAGTTGGCCATATTGTGTTTCTTCTTTGGTGTGTTTGGATGCATTCTAGATTGAAATGGACAAACGTACGGTATTAAAGTCTGTTAGAAAGAAAGTGGCTGTAAATAAAGACTTGAGGAACCATGGGAAGCCTTATACAACTTCAAAAGGATTGGAAATACCTGCAAAGATTCCAGCTTCAGCTGAGGTATGTTTTTCATTTGTAACTTATAAATACATGCTATTAACATGTTTCTGTCTACATTAATAGCAATCATAAACTATTTAGTAAATGGATTGTAAAATTTAATGGCCATTGTAGCACTTGTTTTTGTTTTCATGTAGTAATCATTAACAAACCATGTTATTTCGTTGTAGGCAAACTGCAAGTGCAAATACAAATGCCATGAACTGACGAAGGAATGGAAAGAATTACTATTCCTAGAACTGTACAAGCTCTCCGATGAACAACAAGGTAAATATCTGATGAACCGCATAGTTGTCATTCCCGTTCAACGGAGGCGACATGGAAAATATGAAGATCCAGCTGATAGCAAGCGGCAGTGCACCATGACGTATACTGTTCCCTCTGAAACAGGACTTGTGCAGGTATGTGCTGAAACATTTAAAGATTTTTTCTCTCTTACCAACCGAAAACTTCAGACACTCAATGGAAAAAAAAAGTTAGGTCACGTGGCATATTCCGATGGTAGAGGGAAAACACCTTCATCACACAAACACAAACAAAAATACATAGATGATGACTGGAGTCTTGTTATGGAACACATACAGTCATTTCCACGCCAAGAAAGCCACTATGGAAAAAATAAGTGCAGTAGGGAATATCTGAGTAGTGATTTAAATTTTCACAGAATGCATATTGTATTCACAGACAAACACCCTGAATCCAAAGTAGAATATAGATTTTACCAGCGAGTATTTCGCAAATTGTTCCTAAATCTATATTTTGGATTGCCAAAAACAGACACATGCAGAGTATGTGATATGCTGCAATGTAAAATTAAGGACAATGAAACAGCAACTGGCCAATTCTCCATACGAACACAACTGACCTTGCACCAAAAGAAGGCCCAGAAGGCCCTTGGACTGCTAACTAAGTCCATGAAGGAATTACAGCTCCCTGCAAGTGATTTATGTTGCTTATCAATGGACCTCCCAACAGGTTATTTTCTGCCCCACTCTTACGCGTAGTAACATGTTTTACTCGAGGCAGCTGTCTAACTACAACCTGTGTGTACACGTAGATGATAACAATAAAAATTACATGTGTATGTGGCACGAGGCAATAGCTGGTCGCGGAGGCAATGAAATTGCATCACGTTTTTTTTTAAAGCGTTGAAAGGTGCAATCACAGCGAAAAATAATATAGAGCTGTGGTGTGACAACTGCGTCGCTCAGAATAAGAACAGGATGTTACTTACGGCTGTTATATACCTACTGGCCAGAGGGTATTTTAAAACAGTAGATATCAAATATCCGTTTCAGGTCACAGCTAAATGCCTTGCGATAGGGATTTCGGGGTGATAGAAAAATGAAAAAGAAAGTGCACACCCATGGTACCTAAAGAAGTGCAAGAAGTTGTCCGGTCTGCAAGGGTTACCAATCCCTTCACGGTTCTCACTATGAAAGAAGAGGACTTTTTTGATTTTGGGAAAGTTGTGGATCGGTTTCTCAACACAACCAAACTCCAGCTTACTAAACTATCTTGGATAAGAGTTTGTATTGACAATCCTACGTCTATTCTGGTCAAGAAAAGCTTCAATGAACTTGAAGAATGGAATGAGTGTTTGGTATTCAAGAAGTCGCATAACTTGCAGCAAGTGAAAACTTTGGAGAACCTTCCTCAATGTAAGGCATCACATCACATAAGTGCTGAAAAAAAGACCTTTTGTCAATGCTCGATTTTATGGATGTAAAGTACCATTCCTTTTACAGAAAAATCTGTCAGTGATATCGTGACACTTTACCAGAGAGTGATAACGGGATAGTTTTTTCAAAAAGTGAGGATAAACCCTAATAATTTAAGCGTCATTTGTGTAAACATAACAGAATCTGTATACATTTTTTTTCTCGCAGGAATGATCCTGGTAATACATGTAATGCCGAATTTAGACTATTATAAATAACATTTGATTGGTTTTTCACTTGTCATTTACTGAACATGTATAATTTTTGTTGTAATTGTTTGTTTTTCTTACAAGAATAAGGCTAACAAAACCTTTACTGCAGCATTTCACACATTTAATAACTTTTGACACGTTTTTTTCGTTTCCTGGAAAGCTAACTATTTGGCACATATGCCGTTTCCCACAAACACTCCTCAATTATGTACTGTTTTATGTTTTTATATAGCTTGACAAGTCCAAACCCAGTCAGTAATGGGTGTACATGGGACGCTGAATAAATAAATAGATGATATGGAGTAGAAAAAACTAGGTAGGCAGTCTGTGCTTAGTGGCATTTACTTTTGAAGATTAGTTTCTGATGTAAACTGCCTAGCACTTGAATGACATAACTGTAGATGTGGTGCATTAGAGCTGATGTGTTTTTAAGACCTTAAGCACAAAATAATTGCTTATTCGAAGTGCTATACACTGTATACACTGCGTCAGCTACAATATACGTTGCACATCCTGGATGAGTTTAATCTAGGGTATACTGGTCCAATCCTTGATGTTCTGAAGCTGCAGCCTGATGGAATGCTTAAAAAAGTCTGGAACTGTAGTAAAGGCCTACTTATATGAGAAGACTTTCAATTTTAATTTTAAACTTGAAAGTACAGTAACAGTGTGTTTAATGATGTCATATACCTCATGAGGTAAACAATTATTTTCCCAACAGTTAAATTATGCTGGGGTAACAGATATTTCATACTTTCGTAGGTGAAAAGTTATTCTGTAAGAGTTGTTCTGCGCAATTTTATGACATTCAGGGCCTACCTGACCACAGCTTCCAATCAGTATGTTTATAAACATAGAGGCCTACACACATGTAAAAGCCCAGTTAATTTATTTACACCTTTGCGATGCATTTAAATACAGGATCACCCAAGGCAGGTTTTGATTAGGCCTGTCTATGTGTGTTGACAATAGGATAAAAACAAAATTTCTGTATAACCTTCATACCTTCCGGTCCACTGAACCCGGCCTTTTACGATCTGCGGTTCATCTTATAAAACTGCTCCACTATTGGGCATTTAAAATTACGCAGCCTGTCACTCACTAATGATTAAACTCTTAAAGTCTTAATTATGTTAATGATCAAACTGAAATTGCAGTTCCTTGCGAGGTACTTGTCGTCGCGTCTAGTGACCAATAGAGACGTGGCCTCGACTGTATCAGTGCGGTAGTCGTAAATAACGCAATAATTCAAACGTTCTCTTGATCTCACCAAGGTTTTATTGCTATAATCGTTCCGTTTTAGGACGTCACTTCAGTAAGGTTCCCGCGGCAAAGTTTATCAACACTTATTTGTACGCGATACAACTATTACGTCAAACTAATGTGACTCTATTCCCAATACGAATCGTGAAAGTACAATGAAATCGGTCAACTCCCTCACAATTAAACTTTCGCAAATTATCCAATATCGATCGATAATTGACAGCGCGAGCGTCCCTTTCTAAGGCCCCCGCGAACTCCTTCCCCGATCAAAACTTCCACAAATTTAATAACTGAAAATGTAGCGAACCACCTTTCGAAGGGGTCCACGGGCAACTGCCCCGATCGGGCGTCAACACTCGCTGACAAACACAACCCTCGCGATCTCCACTTCTCAACTGACCAATCCCAGATCTTCCCTGAAAAACAAGCCACGCCCCGTCTCGGCATCTGTCTCACGACTCCGGCCCTCCGTCATTTATTCTTTCAAAATTGTTTAAATTATTTAGACAAGTCTTACATTGCATAATGACACAGATTTCCCACGTACAATCGTTTCCTTTTAATTTTGACACTAATTAAATACTATACACAATTCCATTTATTTTCATTTTTGCCACCAGCATGGCTTCGTCTTGCTCGCCGCCATTTTGGAAAGTGGGGGGGGGGGGGGAAGAAGAAAAGAGCCTCGTTCCAAATTTTTTCGCTGTCTCTCAGAGTGATTTAAAAGAGGAAGGGGTTACACTGCTGGAGCATGGCTGTGCCGCCAGCGAAGTTTCTTCGAACAAGCAAACTAACCCCTCTTACACTCATTTTGAGACTCCCTGGGGAAGCCTCGGTGACACTTTTTGCATGGCACCTCGCATAGCTCATATTTCCTGTCCTGCCCAATGCTGACTTCACCTCGACCCTCTCTAGAGGCTTACCAACAACACACTTTCAGTTCAATCTTTATGCTACACCTCTATCTTAAATACATACAATTTATAAACATCTTGAAATTCTGCCCATTACATCACTATACAATAGGCTAATGTTATTTTTGTTATCTGGGAACCAGTTGAGTAACAAATTGGCCTGAACTAGGTCAGACATATGTTGGGGTAGGCCTATAGCAACAAAAACTGTGTTTACGAATCGTTCACTAGTTTTTACAACAAAAGTCACACTGACTTATTAGTTTTGCTCAGAAAATTCACGCAATCAACGTTCTTAAATCCCTAACAGGTTACGCCAATTACATGGAAATATAGTTTGGAATTTGGATGACGATCATCGGACACATTTACAATATGTAGCAAAATGTTTGGCTGCAGTCAGTGACAACCAACAGATTGTTTACAATGACTCTGCTAAAATAAATTATCACAAAAATTCGTTATTTATTTACGAATTACAGGCCTAAACTGTTTAATTACTGTGCAACATAACCATGCAATCTCATTCGAAAAATTCACGAAAAGTCTGTGTCGCGTTCTTCAAAATAAAACCACTGTAAATGTTTTGAATAACTAAATTCCTGGTCGCAGGAACTGTGCTACGTCGTCAGCAATATTAATCACATAAAAACTATTTTAACCTCTTCCACAGCATCCATTTTTAAATTTATACTGTGTTTACATTCACTAAGTGACCCTTAGTGAGTTAAGGGCCCGAATTTCCCCATTTAAACTAAGGGCTACTTAAAGGATTTTAAGCGTCCCTTAACAGTTATTTGTGTTAAGTAACACTTGATTTTATTTTAAGGGACCCCTAAAGTTTAGGGGTTGTTGGTGAAACCGGCCCTAATTCTTGCCAACACACGTGCGCGTTTACACTCTTGCACACACACACACTCACACGCACACGACAAGCATGTGTGTTTTGGGTGTTTGTGTGTCTGCATGTGTGCATATATATATATATATATATATATACACACACACACATACACACACTCACTACAGCAAACACAGAGGGAGTAAATATTCTTAGCGCAGGTTTCTGGTGGGCAACGTGGGGAACGACACGGCGAGCTATTCATTACATGGTAATGACTAAACGAAAAGATATTTTGAAACTTAGTGTCAATGTTACTTACAGCTAGTTTATTTTACCCATATACGTAAATCAATGAAGTGTGCTACAGTTTTCCTTCTGTAACAGCTGATGTAGGACTTCAAAATATCTACCGGTAAAATATACAAGTGTCTAGAACTGATCACATAGTAAAGACATGAGGTGCAACATTATATCTCTTAACAAAAACTACCTTGATTTTGATTAAATATTTTACTTAGTTACTTTTAGAAACCTGTTATCAAACAAAACATTTGTTTACGAAGAATACAAAGCATTAAGTGTAGTAATAAATACATACAGCTAAAATGGTCAAATATTTAACCTTTTGAACAAATAAATACACTTTTTATCCACAGTTATGACATTACAACATTTATATCGTTTATTTTTTATGGTTGCAAAATATTTAGCTGAGCCTTCCTGAACTTAGTTTCGTTTCGTTTTTAATTAGTACACGGATGGAACAGAAAAAACAGTGTTTGTCGCGAAAGTTTCACAACTTCGGAAAGTGGCAACATTTTACCATTTTCCACTTCATTTTGCTTTAATATAATGGCATTGTAGATAACTTTGTGCTTGATTTGGAATAATTTTTACTTGTCATAAAATTGCAGTCATTGAGTTCAGTTTATTAATTTCCGTGCCACAATTAACGACGTAACAAATCTGCTGCATACCCAACTTTCACTTCTGAACATGATACTGTATACGTATGCTTAGTGTTCTATACTGAAAACCTCAACAGTTAAACTGGGTTCACAATCAAAAGCTTATGACTTGTAGTTAAGAGTTGACTTAAGAATATAAAGTGTATTTCTTAACGTACCGATTTGCAATAAAACTTAACAGGATGTGTGAGATCGTGTGGTGTGTGGGCTTAAGAAGTAACAACTATAGCGAAATATTATATTTTTCCGTAAGAATTAAGGGAATGAACCAATCAGAGCATTCGGGAAGTTAAGTAAATATGATGCATATTTAAATAATGTACGTTAAATACGATGTTGGTTTTGGAATATTATGATCATTTCAAGCTAAAAAATGCAGTTAAGTTTATATTTATTTTTTACTTTAACGACAGTATAGCTGTTTGAAAAGCTTTTAAAATCCCAATTTGGCTGGCGAACAATTCGTAGTATATTACTGTTTCGTATACACTGCATATTATTAATTTTAAAAATGTTAATCTAATTTAATGCTAATTCTTGCCAAAAATAACAGAAACATAAAACCATTTATTACATCTACACATACAGGCGCTTAACACATTGAAATACTTGTTTAGAAGCTCTCTCTCTACATGATGTGTTCGGTGGCTCAGAGGTACAGTTTTGGTTTGCTGATCCCAAGGTTGACGGTTCAAAACTCACTTGGAAAATATGTTTTTAGTAATTTAAATTTGTTAATTCATATTTGAACATTACGAATAAGTGAAGTTTTCTTGGGTTTATACGTGCAGCCTCTGTCTAATGTGATTAATCGATTGTACGAGAACTGTTAAGATTATGCAAGTAATTAACATGGAGATGCAATTTTTTATTTCTAACATTTTTTTTTTTTTTACTTTGGTCTTTCATCTATACCATTCCTTGGCGATATTATGGACAACTGGCGACGAAATATATTGACGAATCTACAGTAATTTCACGCATTTTAAGCAAGCAGAGTAGTCGGGTTGTTATTGGTTGGAATTAAGAATTAATGTATTTATTATGAACCAGAATTACTTAAGACTTTTTTCCGTGTGTGTGATTGATGCTAACTGCATAATTCTTAGTTCTTAAGTTTTTAATTGTGTACTAACCTTTACATTCTACCTAATTCTGCCATTGCAGATGTTTTATAGAGATGTATCTGGCACAGGGCTGCCACATATAAAAATTTTTAGGTACTACATTGTTGTTCAAAAAGGTACTAGATTGGAAAAAATATACTACATATAATTTTTCCGGTGTTTCTATGTGGTTAAATATAAAATATGTAAATATTTGGACGGAAACTATAGGTACCAGTTATTATAACCTTAAATGTCATGGGTTACACTTACTATGTATATAACACATCTAAAACATTAATAAAATAGTGAAAACTTAACTCACCATCAGATGTGATCAGCATGTTTACTTGATTTTGACACTTTTCTTGCTTGTTACTTCACTAAGTGTTTTTACTTAAGTTATGTTAACACATAAACAAGAACTACTGTCACATTGCTTATTTAATAAAATAGAAGCTATATACACCATACAGTTTTTTATGAAACCACTTAATCCCCAAGTCTTTTTGAGATGTCAAAGTCCACAGCAGAAGAATGTTTTAACATTTATTTCGTCAAAAGTACTCAATATATCATTGGTGTCTGTAGACTGTTCCTTAATTTGTTTTGTTGATAGTTACTGCTGAGAACACACGTTATGTTGCTGCTGACGAATGTGGGAGACTGAGCACTGCCTTAACAAATTTTGTTAAATTCGGAAACATTTTTTCTCCCTTAGCATTTTTAATTTTCAACACACAGTTCCAAAGTTTTCAAAATTCTTCCTTGTGCTTGAGTGAGACCATCTCGGTAGCCTGAACCAACTGCCATTCTCCATCTAAATCTTCATAATTTTTTTTCCTCAATAACATTAGGAAAGTGAATAGCTAATGGCACGATGCTCTTAAAATTCTCTGACTACACATTTACTGAACTCAGTATGGTCAGATTTTTCAAAACAGGATCACGGAAATTAATTCTCTTTAACGCTTGTTTGCAAAATTAACCTTAAATCCCTCGAACTCTTTAATAACGTATTTGTCGTGTTCATTTTGCAATATCAGTGCCTCTACTCTTGCGCCTAGATAAATTTTCTGAGTGCTCAAAAAATTCCTGGTATCTGGAGGATTTATATCATCAATCAAAATACTGTTTACATATTCTGACTTCATGTAATACTTCAGTATAATTTTTAACTGATCCACTAGATTCGAAAATAAACTGCGAAGCCTGTTCCCTGGTAATGCAAATTAAGACTTGCTACAGTTGGAAGAATAAATGCCAGGAATAAGATAGGGTTTCTTAGAGCATCAAGAATTGTCTAGGCTTTCTTTATTCCATCTTCGGTAGCATTTAAACTGAAGCAAGACAGCAACACATCCCATTGTTCTACAATCCGCAAGACAACACTCATGGACAGCCACCGTGTTTTAGCCAATCTAAGTAAGCTATGTTCTGGTACATTCAGCAAAGTTTGAATCCCCTTGAATTATAATAAACTTTAGGATTTCTTCTGAAATTAAATTAAAACTGTGGTAGATGCACTTGGCTACACACAAGTGTTCGTTCAACACTCTTAGCCTAGCCTGAATCCTGAATGCTGTCCCAACATAACAGTTGCATTATCAGCTACAAAACCAAGCATGTTAGTAAGAGGCACTTTGAAATCTTCTAATAGTGCAATAATTGCCACAAATAATGCCTTACTAGTTGCATCTTGTACCTCTACAATATTCAAAAAAGCATCTTCTACTACTTTTGTGTCGTCGTCGCAATATCTAACTACAACAGCTAATGATTTGACTGTTGCACTGTCCGTTGATTCATCAACAATTAAAGAGAAAAGCATTTGTTCAGTTTCTTCGTCAACACATTTTTAGCATCTACTGACAAAGCATTTCTGATTAAATACGATGGTTTACTGCGCGCACATTTAATATCTTTAGCTATATCGCTATCAGGAGCAACTTTCTTTACAAAAGCAGGTAATGAATCCATTAATTCTAAAGGAAGGTTGTGCTCAGTAATATAGGCGCTGAGTCTTAATTCTGCTTCTTTAACTTTGTTCTGCAATGTTGATGAATGTGTCGATAACAATGTCATTACATTGGGGGTGCTAGTTTTACTTTTAACACATTGCAGATATTTAGGGGTGTTTTCATGACACAACATAAGGCTTTTGCTACCAGAAATATATATTTGACAGTTCTCTTTTGTTTTAACTTGGCTGAATCCATGTTTTTAGCAACGGATCTTCTAACCACGCTAAGCAAAATTTTTGTTTATATTGCCCTTTCTTCTTCTTTGCTGAGCTGCACTGCAACCCTCCAAATTGGAACCATTGTCACTATCTACATGTAAAACTTTTATCTGTTCTTGGTCCTCTGTGTCTGGTACAGGCGTCTCCTGGGCAACTTTTCTTTTCCTGAAGATGCAAGAAAACTAAACGCGGGAAGTTTTTGTTTAGTTTTTTTCCATTTTGAAGTGTTTTTTTAAGTGAATTTATAAAACTTTGCTCTAGCCTACACACACATGGTCCCCACTCGCGTACTGTTCATAGAATGTTATACAATTTCGAGTGATTCAGTGAGCAAGTAAGGCCGCGAATTTGTGAAAATGATATGTTTTCCCATTTCCTACCGACATGTAATACTAGATGTTTGTGACGGTCTTATCAGTATTTTGCCTTTGCTTGGCGCCGAGAACAGATTGTGGGTCCTGGCTAAAGTGTCGGTTTCCACCAAGCATCAGGTCGGAGAGTAGGCAAGATTAAAGAGGAAAGGAAGAAATGAAAGTAAGTATTGCTACCTGTGTGACATACAAGGAGTGTAAACATTGTTTAATGTCCATATTTTTTTCAATTGCTGCCATTCAGAAAAAAGAACTAGATTTTGATAAAAAGTACTGACGTACTATACAACTTTAAAAAGTACAAGATTTAGTACTTTGGCAGCCCTGACATAAAGTAAACAAAAGGACGTCATGACGTACACTTACCAGTTCAGTCCATTTCCTGTTCCAAGTTTCGTGAGTATGCGCAGTCGGTCAAGGTCAGTAGAAGGAAGGTCGTCCCAAAACGCAAAATCGCTGTCATTAGACAGTTGCGCATGACGTAGCTCGGCGACCCGAACACGGTGGCATTTCGAATAATTCGTGTTTTAAAATGCTACATTTCATAAAATACTTAAATGTCATTCTAACGATATAGTTACAAAGTGTCAGTTATGAAGTACGTAGTATATATGTTTGTTTTACTATTTTGTTTTGATATTTTGCATACAAAACATACGTTATTTAAATAAATCTGGGTACACTATGGGTTATAATAGGTTGAGGTACATGCCTCGTGTCATACAAATGGCGAGTTTATAAGCTGTTTTCTACTTTATGCGCATACATGGAGTTATGTTGCGTTAGGCTATGGTTTTATTTTTATTAAATAAAAAACTGTTATGACAGTGTCAATACGAAGATAATGCTGATTTTTTCGATAAATACAATTGGCTGTAGGACATTCCACATTCGGTAGGTTACAAGTGTTTTACGCCTTTGAACTTTCAGGTGATTGTCAACATCGGATAAAGTAATATAAGGGTGTATTTTTCAACAGTTTTTTTATTTTTAAATATTTCGTCTAGTGTTTCCCCGAGTCCCGACTCAAAGTAGTATCATACAAAGATATTTAAAATTTCGCTTGGTTGCTTTGTGTGCCAAGCAATGAAAATTGCCCGGACATTGATTTTCTAGATGCTTTAGTTTATTCTTTGTTTTTCAGTGTTCAGAGGAAATAAAACATCCAGTGAAGTGGGAGGAGGTTAAAGAGTGTAATGTAAGCACATCTTTCAGGAGTACCCTTTGGCTAACAAAATATATCATATTTTACACAAGTATAAGGTACCATCTCAAAAACACAAACAATTGACTTGGTTCACTCTGGCATCCAAGTATGAGTATGATACTAGTAAAATTCATGTCTTCTTTTGGTTGCATTCAGATTTATTTTCTTATTATTTCCGTCATTTTGTGTGTATGTAGTTCTTGATCTAGTGCAATGAGGAATAAAAATAATACCTTTACGTTATGAAAACTAAGAACATTTAAATATTCTTATGATTGTGTTACATCAATGTTAATAGTGGTGCTTCTTCACGATTAAGTCAAGGAGAGTGCAAGGAACAGTCACATGAAACACAATAAATAACTTGCCAAATATTTTCTCAGTATTAACAAAAACTGTATAATGGTTTTTAAATATTCTGAGAATATTTTATTTTACATACTCTACAAATGAGTTTAACATTACCTAAACTTTGAAAACATTCAAAAGAATAATTTCTTTAAAACATTCGAACGTCAACAATTGAATTTCTTGCATGAGATTCAGACGAGGTGGAGCAGCCTACTAAAGACAGTATAACCGAAGTAGCATACGATGAGGTGTTAGAATGTGGTGTAGAGTTCTTCCTGAATGCTGCTGGACCTGGTGAGACTTGTCTTCGCTCCACCGCCGCAGAACTGGCTGACCAAGGACTGGCATTGCGTAGCGCCGTCTGACTTCCTCGAGTGGTAGTCATCACACAGGCCCTGCAAGAACCACACAATGTTCATTCTATATCTTCCAGCTCTTGGGGTTGCCATGCTACTGACATATAGATCTGTCTGAATGCTGTCAACATAATCTAATACTTGCACGCACGTTCGCATGCACAAACATCCACAAAACCAAAATTGTTAGTATCATAGCTTGTTGCCATGCTTTAATTTCAAACACATCACTTTGCAAATGTTAGAATAAATAAAAATTTTCACGTGGTAACATATTCTCTGTTACATAGATTTAAAGTAAAAAAAATATGAAAAGAACTCCAACAGTTGCATATTCTGTATTACATCATATTCGATGTCAACTACAGTTACCAGCTCTTCGTTTTGAAACGATAGCCCTAGGTTTTACAAAACAAGCAAAAATGACGAAAACAACGCAAAATATGACCCAAATATGTAGATACTTAATTTTATGTGTGTGTATATATATATATATATATATATATATATATATATATATATATATATATATATATATATATATACTGTCATGTTTTCAACAAAGTAAATACATAGTTTTTCGCAAAGGAAAGTCCCTTACAGCACATAAAGTCACACAAATGTTACAAGGACATAAAAATGGGATATTGATAACATCCAAAACAATAAACTTCGCAAACTAACTGTCACGGGTTCGTCAGTTGGCAGTTAGCGGCGGAGGAAGGAGGTCGGCTCTGTGTAACTCCGGACCTTAACCTTCCTTTCTTATTTAAAACTTCTACACATTAGATTTTGCAACCAATTAATCTAAAGCAGTGGTTGTTTCCAATAATGAAAAACTGGCAAATAGATTCGAACTTCTGCAATCTGAACTAGATAATTATGATATAAAGTTTTCTACACAGACTGCTATCATTCAGTGCCAAAAAGAACCCAGAGTAGAAAACATAGAAGTCACATATTGCCTGAAAATAATATATAATCATTACACAATACACTAATTTGTAGATTCTAAATATTTTCGCACGACTTTTATACACTACGTACATCCTATGCAGACATCCACATTCCCATTGCTTATCGGCAAAAAATTTGTTGTTTACGATTCGTAAGATGAAAGTCGCGTGATGCAAACTGGTCTGTTCTGTTGGTGAATGACCATGCATTTTGGAACCATCCCGACTCATTCATGTACACGTTAGGGGACTGTTTCCAAGTTCTTCTTCAAATATCGGCCATGTTGTGTCATGCCATTGTGGATTGTGTATTTTTTCAATGCACATAATATATGGTGATATTTCTTCAGTCACCGCTTTGTGCGGTTACCCTGCCTGAGTAGAACCAAGCTTTCTGTTTGCGGTTCTGTTCGTGTGATGTGAACATGTTTGTTTGATAAGTTCTCGCCAGCCTGACCTCGTAGTTGCGGAGATGTTGCGAAATTCTCTACACAATTTTTTTTTTTAACCTATTGGACAAACTCAAGTAAATTCAAGGGCGATTCCACTTTATTTTCATGAGGGAAATCAGTACGTCAAATAAACTATATCTAGTTGAAAAGTTAAAAAATAAACAAATTAGTGAAAAGTAGTCAATTTATATTCATTCTATATGCATTTTCTCGGGTGCACCAAGTAAAGTAAAATGAAAAAAAAATATATATATAACATAACTTAAACTTATGAGAGACTAATTTTTGTCCAGGTTATGGTTTATTGTTAACGTTTCTTGCACCGGTGTTGGTTTAAGAATGTGATTAAACTTTTATTCTGGTAGCATCTGAAATTCATTCATCAATTTAATTCTTCCAAACGTTACATACATTATCATCCAATTATGTCTAAGGCTGGTATTCATAATCAAATGTTTGTTTGACAAATAAGTAGTACTTCGTGAAGTAATGCTTATTCTCCAAGCAATGCTTTCTTTCAGCAATGAATTCATAAACGCCTATTTCACTAAGTAAAACTGAAGGCCAAGTTGTACTTGATGAAGTAACCAAGTAAGTATCGCTACAATATCAGTACCAACATGACACAACTGAACTTGTATTTTAATTACAGCAATCATCTGGAATAATTTAATATTTGGTTACATTTGATTGTCAATTCCACTTGAAGTGTTTTTCTTTTACTTTAATACAAGTTCAAAATTAAATACTGGTGTCAAAAACGTGTTAGTTAATGTGTTAACATATTTATTGTATCTATGCAGTTTGCTAACTTTTATAAAAAATTACATTCACGACTCAACTCCCTGAAAAATACATTTTCCATAAACACGTGCTGCATACTTGAATATTTTACTTAATTGTGTTTCAGTTGATATTCAGTATACAAATGTAAATTATGATGCAATTAATTTTCATAAATGAAACTTATTATTGCCGAACCTGTTTTGCTTATCAACTGACAACATAATTTCATATCACAAAGCTGGCTTTAAGCATATGTAATTTTTGTAAATGAAGTGGTCAAGTTTACTAAAATTGTAATGTTGAAGTCTTACGATTAGCTTTGTCAGATTCAAAACTGAGAAACATCCAGTACATTATTGCTGTGTATACGTTGAGCTTGGCAGAACTTTTTTTTTTTTGTTTTAGCAACTAATGTCCGTTTGTTTGCTTCAATGAAGTTAATATAATGCTGGTTTCTACAAGTTGGTCCTAACACTGCATCTGTTACTGACTTGAAGTGAAATGCTCTTATATTGTACATTCTGAACGTGTTCTTGACTGCATCTCATGCTGTGTTTGAAAAAAAATTTATAAACAACCTGCCGGATGTGTTAAGCCTACCAACTGATACCATAACCTATCACAGAACAAACTTTGAGCGATTTTCGATTATGGTGAGATAAAGTGAACGATCTTGTGTAATAGAACTGAATGTTGTGATCACATATTTATCTTTCATCAGCTTCCAGCCTGGTATGCCACCACTTGACAAAAAAAAATATTTTGGTTACAGGCGATGCTAAATTTCGTTCAATTCATTAAAAATAATAATTATTCTAGTTTTATAAATAGGTCCTAACAGAAATGGCTGTTACTACGTAGAAATTTGCTGGGTGTAATGTTCGTAGACCTAGATATTTCATTGTAATATGTACGTAAACGTAACGAAATGTTCAGTATATATTAAAATGGAATTTACAAATAAAACATTATTCCCATGGTAACCGTTACCATACAAAATTCTTTAAGGAACCAAAACACGAAGAAAGTGTTTGAAAAAAAGGTTAAGAAATGTGGTTATGTTTTCGTAACTGTGTCTGTTGAATTTTAATTTTTCCATATTGTTCCATGTGTATTTTATGTCTTTTAAATTTTTTAAATACCTCGTTTCGTTAAATATGTGGAATGAAATATCAGTGTGAAGGAAGGAATCCAATATATAACCTATTTCTTACACACAAATCCTATACTAAAGTCACCGAGGGAGGAATACTTGTGAAAAAAGTATGTACTTAATGACGTATTGTTTGAAGTCATAACAATAAGCAATACTTAAGTTTAGTATTATGAATTAAAATCTGTGTGTAAGCAACATTATAAGTAGTGCTTGTTTCAAGTAGTGGTTGTTTGCTGACTATGAATTCCACCCCACAGTTTCCATACCAGAACGTCCCTTTATGTAAACAAATTATTTTATTTAAAATGTTAACAGCTAAGTGTGACAGTAACGTTGTTTACCAGCTGAGAATGGATGACTGATGGGGCTCGGCCTTCCTGTCATGATCTTCGGTGAGAGTCACGCTTGCAGTGGAGCTCTGTGTACGTCTTCCAGTATGCCTTGTGTTGACATAGGTTGGATGTTCTTTTACATGGATTATAGCTTAAGATATTGTTTATGTGAGGAATCTACTTACACAGCTATAGGCAGTACAACCACTAGGCTCGTGAGAAGACATGACACTTGTACTCCAATTATTCTCGCTATATATAGAACCATTTGAGATATACAGTTGCTTTTCGCTAGAAAATGATTATGTAAATGACATAGCTGCAATTGTCAATTTTTCACCCAAGTATGAAATTTTTTCCGGTACTGTGGAGGGATTTGGGCCACTTAACCATCCACCATGTTGTGATGTCAAATTCTGGGCTGTCATTTTTCTTTTCTTTTTTTTTAAAGGGACACTTTTTATTCCTTAAAAAGAACCGAAATTTCTCAAATTAATACATAAAATTCAGTTTTTTCCTATTAAAAAGTTTTTTTTTTCACTTAAACTTAACAAGTATTACATAAGTGGTTGTCTAAAAACCAGCTTGGACCCAATATCTTCTTAAAGTAGCTGTATGACGAATTTTTCATATGCCACTGAATGAGACTATGTACTGAGCATTAACATTAAAGTCAATTGATTAATATTTTTTACTAAAAAATGAAATTTAATACTATTGTAGTTAATTAACATTTCAATTAAGTTCATTGCTTAAGCCCAAACACAACTTAGCGACACCTGATAACCATTAGACTAATTCAAATAATTTATTCAAATCTGAAATATACCTTCAATAAAATATCAGTTATTTTTTAAATTATAACCCTTGCAGGTAAGAGGTTTTCCAAAGACCTCTGAAGAGGACACTCCCCACCCTCCTGCTCAACCATTTGGCCATTTCATATCTATTTCAAATAAAACCAATTACATTTTTCTTAAAACTTCTAAAAATAAGTAATCAGTTAATTACAAATTCATGATACTAAGTTGCAAGGGGTTCGATTTTCGAACTCATTATGGTACACAACCTAGAAACATAGGTATGGCACCCGAATAGAATAATTTTCGTCAGAAACTGAGCTGTTTTTGTGTAACCATACAATCAATGTATAACTCCCAAACCCTCGACAACCTCAGTCATCATACAGGACGAGTAAAAAAAAAACCCAGATTTGATGGTCTGTATAGTCACAACGAAATAACTTATAATGTTGTGTGACCACTCAAAAGAACCGCGGAACAATGAGTTTTTGTACCATGCCTTTATAAATGTTCAATTTGACCGCTACGAGCAGCACAACTCACAAAGACACATCGACGCGATACTCTAACTCGTTCCACACTCGTGCCAGCATGTCAGGTGTAACGGTGTGGATGTCGTCCATAAGCCTTGGTGTGAGGCGGCGAGGAGGGAGGGTACGGCCTATGGTTTCATTTGTGCACCACCAGAGGGCACTGGGAGCTACCTTCGTTGCACTAAGAGCATGTGTGTGTAGTGTTAAAACGCAACACAATGGCGACGGAACAACAGAAGGCATTCTGGGTCATTAGCTTTGCGAAATATGAATCGGTGACGACTGTTCAACGCAAATTCCATCTCAAATATGAACGTCGTCCAACTGAAAGATGGAGTATTCTAAGGTGGTTTCGCCAGTTTCGTGACAAAGGTTGCCCGTGCAAAGGCATAAGTTCCGTGCGGCCGCGTGTGTCAGACGACAATGTGCAATGGATTCAGCCAGTGTTCGTGCGCAGTCCACGAAAATCAACTAGATGAGTTAGCCGGGAAATGAGACGCCCTCAATCGACTGTGTGGAGGGAGTTGCGGAAGCGATTACTGTGCAATCCATACAGATTACAGCTTGTGCAGACTATTACTGAAAGAGACAAAAAACTGAGACGTGATTTCTTCGCGGACATTCTTGTCCGGAATGACGTTGACGATGCCTTCATTTCAAAGCTGGTGTTTAAAGATGACGTGACGTTCCACGTCAACGGTAAGGTCAACCGACATAACGTGAGAATATGGGGCCAGGATAATCCACACGAAACCACCGAACACGAGAGCGCGTCGCCCGAAGTGAACATGTTTTGATACAATGTTTTCGGCCTCTTATTTTTTCAACAGTCCACTGTTACTGGGATTTCTTTCTTGGACGTGCTTATCGAATAGTTACTTTCTCAGTTTAGAAGAGGTGGTGGGGGACTTCATTTTCCAGCAGGATGGTGCACCACTCCATTGGCACCTAGCTGTTAGTGACTACCTGAATGTGATGTTGCCGCAACGCTGGATTGGTCGTGGAGCAGACGGTGAACGGACACTTCTTCGCTGGCCCCCAAGGAGCCCAGATCTCACCACATGTGATTTTTTTTTCTGTGGTGGTACATAAACAATGTCATTTTTATTCCATCATTGACTGCTAACATTGAAGAACACAAAACAAAAATTACGGACGCCATCCACACCATTACACCGGACATGCTGGCACGAGTGTGGAACGAGTTAAGAGTACTGCATCGATGTGATTCGGGCTGGTCAAGGCAGTTCTTCAGCTGTGATCTTGCGAATAGGGTCCACCTTTCTTTCCTAATACAATGAGTAGGAACAGGTTCACAAAGATTATGAAATTCCTGCGCTTGGAAGAGAAAGCTACACGCTCTCGTCGAAAACAGGATGATGAATTTTGTCTCGATTCCGAGATTTGGAAAAAGTTTGTGAACAATTGCATTACCTGTTACAAACCAACATATAACAATTGATGAGCAACTTTTTTTTAAAAAAGTGTCGTTGTCCATTTACTCAATATATGCCCAACAAAGCAGACAAGTTTGGAGTAAAATACTGGCTGGCTGTAGATGCTAAACAACGAAACATTTTAAACGGCTTTCCATACCTTGGAAAAGATGCAACAAGGCCTGCTGACAGATCTCTAGGTGAACATGTAGTGCTCCAACTGATGGAGCCATTCCTTGACAAAGGAAGAAATGTGACCACAGACAGTTATTTTACCTCTGTTAGTCTTGCTAAGGAACTCAAGAAAAGAAAAACAAGCCTTGTTGGAACACTGACGGGAAGTACCGTCCTCTATGAAACATGCTCACAATCCTTTACATTCAACTTCTCTTTTCAAAAGCAATGATATTGTCCTGGCATCTTATCAAGGAAAAGTGACAAAAATATGCTAATTCTGAGTACTCTTCACACTAGGATAGATACTGATCAGCAGACAGAGAAACTGTTACCAGAAACAATACAGTTTTATAATGAAACAACATACGGGGTTGATGTAGTTGGCCAAATGACATGTAGGTGGCCAGTTCACGTGTTTTATGACATCCCTGACTTAGCATGCGTCATACACTCTACAAGGATGTTACCAATGATAAGATTTCAATAGGAAATTTTATTCTTTCTTTGGCGATAGAGCTAGCTGGAACATATGTCGCAACACGTACACATGTTCCGATGCCATTTTAAAGTACCTTGATGGATGTTCCACAAGAGTATAGTGACAAGCGTATACAGTGTCAAATATCCCTGTGTAACAAGAATAAAACCAGAGATAAATGTTCTAAGTGCAGGAAACCAGTTTCTGGAGTATGCACCAGCAGACAAGGAAGGACATGCAAAAAATGTGACAAATAATTCAGGAAGACTATAAAGACTATTATTTATTAGAATTGAGTAAGAACGTCGCAGCTAATGTAGTGTATTTGGAAACTGTTACAGGTATTACTTCATTGTACAAGCGAAGTCAATATTTTTTTTTTTGCCAGTTATATGAGGTCTGTGTAGTATTTTACTGTCAAATGTTTGTTACCTTCAAATATTAGTAACTAAAAAAAAAATTAATGACCATAATTAAATTTTATAATTTGGTTATTTACGCGTGCAAAGAGTGGAAAAATATTTTCATCAGTAAAATGAAAAAAAGTGAAATTGTCAGTGTTGGTAAGACACTGTGGGTTAAAACAATTTTTGTATTGAAGTCAACATTATATAATATAGCCTACAGATTTATTTCAAGATTGTAAGTTATTATTTATGGGAAATTTCTTTTAAAAATATATATAAAGAACATGAATAAATAAAAAAAATTGCTGATAATTTTATTTTATCTCACCATGTGAAGCAAAAAAATATAGTGAGCTATAAAACTGTTCGACAAATTAAATTTCTTAATTAATTTCATTGTACTGAAGTGCATTTCATAAAAAAGAAATATTAATACATTTTACATTTTGACGAAAAAAATATAAAACAGTCAAAATGACTGCTTCGGTAAGACTAGGGGGGCAGGCAATGATGGTAAGCCTAGTGTTAATCCCTCATGTTAACAAATTAATCAGGCATTTCACACAATAAAGCTTTGTTGTTTATTACGAACTCTGCTTCAAAATGCAACTTGTGATGCTCGCACCAGCAAATGGTAAAAAAGTTGGAAGCAATAAGTCGTGGACACTCCTGTTTGTTTCGCAATAATTTCTTCACAAGTCTAGTTCGCATAACACTACATTTGAAAGAAAAGTTGTTTATTTTTAATTTGTTTGCTATATCTTGCAATAGTAATTTCAAAAATTTTGATTTGGAAAGTTAAATATTTCCTTTAATATTTCTTTGAGGAAATGTCGCATTGTATAATTTACTTAATTTTTTATCTTAAATGTCACCCCGAAGTTTGTGCCCATGTCTTAGAAGCAATCGTAACACCACGGGATAGTTAAAACGACTAAAACGTTTATTTTCCTCTGAATTAAGAAAATGTAAACGAATACACTACAGTAAACATACGTACTGCATCTACAGTACGGAAACTTTACCTTGAGCCGCTTTCCCAAGAAGACAGCACGTTCTCGCTTTCTGATCATAAATTCTGTAGGCAGCAACCAGCGATGCTCGTGAGCTTCTTCAGCAGTTGGTCGCTTGCTGGAATAAAAATAAAATATCAGGCAAAATTGTTATTTTGAGCAGTTTGTTTAAGTTACGGTGTGGTATACCACACTGAAATTCAATTCGGTAATTTCTAAATGTAACATTATGCTTTACTCAGAGAAGATAAAACAAAAAATTAATGTAATTTTAGTTATTTCCAAAACTAATAAATATTTCTCAATTAAAGTGCAGGTAGACTTTCATGTGTAAAAAAAATAATATTCATAGTAAAATGTCTGATTTGGTTTTCTCTACACTAAAAACGAAAGGAATTCTATATAAAACTTTTGTAAATATGCTGTTTAACATTTTAAGTTACGATTTTTGCATGATATCGACTACGACTGTAACATCACCACTTTAGAGAGCAAATATAATTAACCGACGTAAACTTCGATAGTGTAACCTTGCGAGTTCATGCCTCATTGGGTCCCTGGTAATTGCAATTGTGAGTGGTTATTATTCAAATAATGTAACAATAATACTGGAGATGCATTATAGTGGTGGTGAGTCAGAAGGTTCTGGTATGAGGCTCTTAAGTGAGTGTAAAGGGAACAATGTTTGCTGGAGAGATAGGCAGGGCGGAGTGAAACCCTCCTTACTACCGATGTCTCTCAGTGGGCTGATAACCCCAGTGAATATGGGTTGCAGAAGATTCTGATATTTCAAATGTGCTCTTGTCCTTGCTGATGCCACAAATCGAAATGGGGTGGTCCATCTACCACCATGTGGGTAAGGTCTGAAAATGCTGAGGCTTGGTACAATGGCTAATGGGGTGAGGATGACGATTAGGCAAGGAATGGTCTCCTTGATGCACATGGGAATGATCCATTGTAGAACTTTTTAGGCTGACTTCAAGAGACTGGTACGAGAGCTCCAGTATGCTGTGCAACATATAAACAGATTGCTTGTCCCAGCTGAAGCCCGCAATGGTGGCATGCAGTGCGGATCTCGAGTACTGCAGATCTGAGGAAGCGTTTCTGGAGCCCTGGAGGATGGAAAACTGCTCGGGTGAAAACTCAGATGTATGGTAATTCTGCGTAAAAACCTGAGCCGATCACAGGTTGGACTTACGAGTGATGGCGGTTGAAACTCCCCCACAGTAGAAGAAATGAGAATGAGTTGCTGATAATCTGTATGGTCTGCCAAGTGTTAGGGTCGTACACAAAGTGGTTTCGTAATTGTAGGATAAGCCTCAATCACAGCAAAATGGTCCCTTGTGGCTAACCCTCAGGTGTATATGTTGCATCGTGAGATGGTTTTCACTATCATCCACATTGGATGTAGGGAAGGAGCATTTCTCCTTGTGGTAGCTTATTACTAAAAGTTTATGCCATGCGAGTGGCTTATTTAGACACTTCTATCTCCCTGTTCACCTGTGTAATTTGAATGAGCTTTAACTCTTGACAGAAGTTCGTTGTTATATGTCTGGTTGAATTCTGATCGTTGTTCTTTGAAATTTCGTGTCGGTATGTCGGTAATTATTGTAAATCGGCCCCGACAGGTTTGTTCTACAAGGCTTCAATATCTGCCGTTTTTGTTAATTGTAGTTTAGCAGCCTGGTAGGTGCGAGGGATTCAACCTATAATCGCAAGCCATAGCAACAGTTGGTCTAGTTCGGAATATGGTCAATAGCATAATTTTTCTGTGCTACTCTACTACATGTCTTGCCCATTCGTTGGTCGCTTTTAGGGTGTAGTGGTACGATTTGAGTGTATACAATCCTGTTTTGAGACTTATTTTGGATAGTGTCCTGGGAGTAAGTTTCACCTTTGTGTGTATCATCTTCAAAAGGCGAGTTTATTGGCTTCAAATAGTATAGGAGGACCTTTCATGACGATGGGTAGGGAAGATTTAATAGCATTTGACTATTGTTCAGGTGGAAATGGAAGGTAATATGACAGATACTCAGTTTCATATGTATGCTGTCTCTTACGCTGAACCATTGCCGATGAAAGGACTCATGCATTTTGTTACCCATATCAACCTTTTTCGGCACAGTAGTAGGTGTTTATTATGAACATCACCACTGCTAACTGTATTAGAGCCAAAACAAATATTGGAGTTTACATTGGGTGCCGACAGGCTTAGGTCAATTCGAACAGTTGACGAACCATTTTTGAACACAATGTTATCTTGTATAGGTGAATTGGCACCCGACTTACAGTCGGAGATGATTGCCAATCGTAAAACTTACATGGATTATAAAGTTCGTCTGATGGGGTCATCAGGTTCGGGAAGAGTCAGGGAACAAATGTCGAATAGTTCGTCAAACATTTTCAAAGGTACAATGTAATCTATCATCATATTTGTGCAATCAGTTTTGAACCATAACAGAGCATTAAATTATCCATGTTTTGGAGTTCAATTGGTAACAATTATCAAGGCTAGGACACACTGATATGATTGTTCAACACCCACTACTATGGCCAGGTTGAGAGAGCTTGCGGTTATGTAGGTGATATTCTTCTGCTGACTAGGGATTATGAGGCTGTTAACTTCCCCCTGTTTTCTCGTGTAGTAAGCATCGAGTGCCTAGCGCAGCGATGACTGTGGCGGCTGTTCGGCGGAGTTCTATGGCAGTGTTTTCACAAAGTAGTAGCTCATAAGTACTGGGAAAAACAGTTTCAGGTGCTGCGTGAATTGTTCGGCACAAGGGCACAAGGACCTGAAGAGTTGCTCTCCTTTGAACCTAGGCATTTTTTCCGTTGTGGGAAGCCCGGACACTACCACGTGCAATGTGCGGAAAACTGAGGTGTACTGGAAGTGACTGCGCGACACTTGAGTCCCAAACAATAAGAAAGTGTGTGTTGAATACTTTCTTCGTGAACACTGTGTAGTATGGTGATGCCAGGAAGGTTAGGATTGATACTGGGGCATCAAAATCATTGATCAGGAGATCCTATCTTGATTATAGTGGGTCCGTGGTGGTCGAGGGGTCAGACCTCTCGCCTCCCACCAAGGCGATCTGGTGGGTTCGATTCCCGACGGGGTCGGTCTCCGGATTTTCGCACATGGGAATCGTGCTGGACGATGTCGTTGGTCGGCGGGTTTTCTCGGGGATTTCCCGTTCCCCCGCCCTTTCATTCCGCAGCCGCTCCATACCACCTCATATCACCACTTAACAGCGCTGAAGACCTCAATGTTGAGCATTGACCAAAATCTCTCTCTCACTATCTTGATTATAAAGTAAAGAAAGCTCTGTTTTAGCACAAAAGGTTGAAAACAGTTATGCCCATTCTAGCTTGCTTGGTGAATGGGGTAGTTGTTCAGGTAAATTTATGTATTAACCTGCATTTCAAGATGGGGGTTTCTCCTGGAATTTCAGTTTTTGAATTTCAGATCATATGGTGGCTGATGTTTTGGGACTTTACTTGTTGAGTCATTGACCCGAGTGCTATAATAACTTTTCTCTTTGCTTTGGAATCCCTCATTAATTAGGTGCCTTTTGAAGATGGTTTTGTGGTGAGCATGGCTAAACATGATCAACATGTTGATATAGATAATAGAGGTCTTGTTCCTCTGGATAAGTTTCCTTATTTTATTACTTGTAAGATGGGAATGTGTGAAATTATACCAAAGAAATTTCGAATCCTATACCGAGAGCCTGTGTGGGTTCAATATTATACCTGTGTATCCCTTGCTGGAGGCTAAAGTTATGGCCTTATATATACCAGTGTGTTCATCCGCAGCATCTCTGGTTGCCAAGCCAGACAGAAACGGTTGGAGATAAGCCGCAAATTATGGTATTTCAAATAAAAGTATTGGTTTAGACACTTTTCCATCATATGCTGTTAATGAGGATTGTCAGAACCTTAGACAAGTAAAGATTTTTCTATTATTGATATTAATGACAGCTTCAACCAGTTACAGTGAGCTGTGTAGGAAATATATCGGGTTTCGTTCCCAGTGGGGGCAGTTTAATTTCAATTAGTTACCAATAGAAGCTAGCTTTGGCACCCAAGTGCTGTCATGTGTTCTAGATCATGTTATGTCGGATATGAAGTACAATTTTGTCTTCAATTACATTGATGACACAATAGTGTACAGTAACACAGTGGAACACCATTATGTTCAATTGGAGAGAGTGCTTGAAGGGTTGTGTTGATGTGAACCCGCGAAAGGTGATGTGCACAATATCTAGTGGTGTCTCCTTTGTAGAATACATCATCTCTCAGGGTAAGTTGCTGCTGGATCCTGAAAGAGTGAGACTTTGTGATTCGATTTTCTCGCCTGCATAATCTAAAGGGCGTGGTGAAGTTCCTGGTAATTAGGGGATATTATACGAGGTTTATGCCCGATTTTGCCAATGTGTAGCATCTCAAATCAAATAAATCAAAGAGAAAAAATAATGATTTTACATGGGACCTTGAACAGGTTTTGATCATTTACTGTACCATTTAGCTCATGCTGAGGTGCTTTACCTGGAATATTTTGATCTGCGGTTTGTTCTTCAGGTAGACGCTTCTTCCATTGCCTTAGTAGCAGCTTTGAGCAGTGGCAGGATGGATCAATGGTTTCTCTTAATTACGCCAGTTAGTTGTTTACGGAATCGGAAAGGCACCTAAGTGCTTCCAAAAAGGAGGCCTTGGCCTGTGTCTTCGGGACCACCAAGTTCTCGGGGTACTTAGAGGTTGCTGAATTTTGTCTAACAACCAAGCCTTAAGTTAGTTGCTTCAACATCATAATGATTTTTGGAAAATTAGGTAGCTGGGGTTTTCAGTTGCTTAAGTTTCGTTTCCGCCATGTACCAGGAGTAAAGAATGTGGTCCCAATAGAGCTGTTCGATATACCTCCATAAAACGATAATTATCGATATAAAAACTGAAAAAACCTAGCCGATCTCAAAATCTTTAAACATCGATATATCTGTGTTATGATATTATCAAAATCACTGATATATTGACATTGACAATAACCGAAAAGACTTGGGAATTTAAACATATCGATAATATATCAATAATTTATCAAAATTACTGAAATCATCGATTTACCGAAAACAACTTCGGTATTTAAACATACCAATAAATATCTATATGTTGATAACTTCCAACATCGAAACCGAAAAATGTAACTGATATATATATATAGGTATGGTGATATTCCCGAAATCACTGGCATACCGATATTTTTGAGATATTGAAAACACTTACATAGAAATTGACAATACTATAGAAATTTACAATTTCATTGAAACTGACGATTTCATTGATATTACTTTTTGTTAAAAATGATATCGAAATTGAAATTAAGATTATTGAAATTATCATCATTAGGGAATCCATTGTGAAATTACATGTGGATGTTATTGTTATATGGGATAGACATTATTTATGTTTGGTAAATTTTCAATGTTTTTAATTGTCACTGCCAATTGCCTTTTAAGTTACTTTGCTGATGATATGTGGTAATTAAGATTAGAAATATATAATATAAATAATTAATACCCTTACTGATGCTGTCGAGGCTTGTCATGGGGTATTCACAAACTATTTCAGTCAGTTTTAGATATTATTTTCTTTGTTTTCATTGTTTATATTTACATGCCTCAATATACAGGTTTCTCTGAAATGTAAATGCTTCTAATGGCAGTATATTAATTAAACACCTCATCGAGGTTAAACATATAAATGCTTCAAAATACGGTGTATTTTGTTCGCTGTTCGATAAACTGAACTGAAATAGTTGATATCGAAAATCGATGTTATCCACATTTCGACATACCAAAGAGTTACAATATTATCGATATACAGAAAAGTTACGATACTATCGATATACCGAAAATTTACGATATCGATATCACCGATATACCGAAAATACCAAGAATGCAGTTGAATTTAATATCGATACCACAATTTATGATATCGAACAGCTTTAGTCCCGGATATAATCTCCCATATGTATGGATCAGGCGAGTTTATCCAGGATGCTAAGTGCAAGGAGTTGTGGTTAGTCTGTTTTACCAGTCCCCAAATGTTTATCAGAGTCTTGCAGAGGCACGAAGATCGGATGAGTTTTGTAGCACAAAGATGGACGAGCTGAGACTAGGAGAAGATGTCCCCTTTGCCATAAAATATGGTTTTTTAATCTTCACTGGTAAGATTGGCCGTGCCGCTAACGTCATTGTATCTGAGTGTTTTAAGCATTTTGTTTTGACTTATTATCACTCCTCCATGTTTGGAGGGCATCTGTGCATTCGGTGGACTATAAAAAAATCTCAGTGCATTTTTATTGAGATTGAAGAGGAACATTGTTGAGTATGTGAGGTCTTGTCTAGACTGTCACAAGATAAAGCCAACTCAAAAAACCTTGAGGGGTTCGTATTCGGTGGATATGGTGTCCTATACTTGGAAGTTCTTGACTTTTTGGTCCACTTTTGAAATCAAAGCTAAATATGTACACCTTGGTTGTAATGGATGTTTTTTTCAAAGTTTGTCTTCATGT
Source organism: Medauroidea extradentata (assembly GCA_003012365.1). Lineage (NCBI taxonomy): Eukaryota > Metazoa > Arthropoda > Insecta > Phasmatodea > Phasmatidae > Medauroidea > Medauroidea extradentata. The sequence continues at coordinate 14,042 of PNEQ01100183.1, read as the reverse complement.
TGCCTCTCAGATATTTCAAAGCTTAGTCGATAGTTAAGTCACGGAGCGACGAAGTGTAGAGCATCTTTGGAGTACCAACTAATGTCTCAGATAAAGCTACATATTTTCAATCTGAGACATTTAAAGACATGTGTTTTCGTTGAGCGAAGAGATTTTACATGAGTAGTCATTATTACCCTAAAGGAAATAAGATGGAGCAGTTTAACAATAATCTTAAAATATCTTTGAGTACTTTGTATCATGATGTGCAAAATCGGTGGGACGATGGTCTTGATCTCCTTATGGTCAGTTTTAACGTGGCAGTACATGTAGTCACAGGAGAGTTTTCTGCCAATGTCCTTTTAGGTCAGAATTTGATACATCCCGTTTTGAATATCTGGGCTCTGCCGCCCCCATCGAATCACTTGGGTGAAGTTAACATGAAGAATTTATGTACAGTGGTGGCCACTCGCTTGCAGGTGTCGAAAGTCGAGGTGACGGATAGTGTCAACAAGTCTGCCCTCTCCCATTAAGAAGGGGGATTTGGTTAGGTACAGGAGCTTCCAACTTCCTTCGAGAGCTCAGAGACTGAGAGGAAATTTGATTCCATCCTACTCTGGTCTTTACTATCTCAGCCGACGGCTAGGACCCAATACAGTCCTGTTGGTACGCACGTCGGATGGAAAGGTTTGCCGAAAGTCCTACATGTCGTATCTCAAGGCTTTTGTTCCAGGATGACGACCCCCTTTTTTTTTTGTTTTCAAACAAGAGTATTTGTGTTATTGTTTGTGTAATTTGTGGGACAATGTCAACCATTAAATAACTTTTAATGAAAGGTATTTAGAGCGTGGGAGTGCACTGAGTCTTTAGTATATCGAAAAGCTGCCAATGGGAACAAAGGACCGGCCCACTGACAGACACTTGTCGGTGGCCCAGGCGTATACCTGCTACTTCCTGCCAGCCGTGTGACAGTAGGGAGACACACATATCTGAGTTGATAACTACCAATGAGGAGGCTCCATTTAGCCACGCCTGCAAGGAAAGGTACTCAGTGCTCACGATATTTCGTCACTTTATAAGCCCGGCAGAAATGTACTACCAGTTCATTGTGTATTGCATCACGAACATCAGTGCAAGCGAAGGCTAACGACTTGTTTACATGTGATCTTTGAACGATTCTTGCAATGGGTTGGTATTATGTATAGAACCGATATCATGGACATACGCCATTGCTTGCGAATGTCCATGATATCGGTTCTATACATGACTTGTTTACATCATGGTCGACCTCTGTAGCACAGTTTGTTGCGCGACAGTTGACAATGTGAAAGGCTCTTGTCTGGATTCCTTACTATTCGTAGTAAGTTTTCTAAGCTAATCTACGAACACCTTTACTATACACCCCGGCATAGGTACAGAACTTTTATGGCCTACCTCATTTTTTTGATTACAGTAACTTTTCAGATATTTGCCACTCTTATCATAAATTCGAAAGAAAAAAAAAAGTAAATTTGTTACCGTACTGAAAACATCAAACTATTCTTTTTTTTAATGCCATGATGTTAAGTAAGAGTATTTACTTAATAATATTTATATTATCGTATGTATTACGCTTTCTATACTCTCTTGATTACATTTGATACTAAACTGTTTACTTAAAAGAGTATTCTTAGCAAAATTAAATTAAAAAACACACTAGGATAATGAAGGAAAACTAAAAAGAAATAAATTAATTTATAGCCTCTGTGCTTTCGCGTTACAGAGTCTAATATTACAAAATTTTTTTATGCCTTTAAAACTATCAAAAACGTTTTTGCATTGCCCAAATGTCTTGCGAATTAAGTACGTAATAGAAATTCTGAGTGTAAATTTGCAACATTGGTAGAATGAGATACTTAAATGACTACAATTAAACTAAAAACTGATCTAAATCGACGAGATATTTGTAGATTAATTCATCGGCGACGGTTTTGTGAAAACTAAACCGAATGCAATTTTGCAGCATTTTACATCACAAAATCTTTATGTCCAACACATTAAGAAAGAATAAATTTATAACATTTCAGGGTTTCAATTGGTATACATAATTTTAAAATGTATAAGCAAGTGATAAGTAATTTCGCAATTGTAAATTTGTACACTGGAATTGTTTCATTTCGTCAAGTAGAATAATTTCGACAATAGTAGCTAAGAATAGTCGGTATTTATCTCAATCTTCATCAATTAAATAGATTCAACTGAACGTCTTGGGGCAGAGTAAATATTTTTGGAACACTTGCAAAGTTATGGGCCTACAGTAAGTGTATTTGTTTATGTCATTGAAAATTTTTAAAGGAGTTATTTCATGAAAATCAATCTGAAGTAGTACAACCATTTAAATATTTTTAAAATATCCATATTAATGTTAAGAAACACACCTAAACTTTCCAAACAAATTAATTTAATACCACCCACAGGAAAAGATGTATTTTAAAATATGATAGTTAAATGTTTTCTAGATCGTTACAATATATAGCAAGTTATTGCTTCTAGATCCTTGATCTGCGTCGGCATAACTGTTTACCTATGAAAGATATTGATAGATAAGTCGGTTAATTTATGTGAAACGGTTTACAACTAGGAGTATGCTACTATTGCTCCAAATTTTATTATCTGCATTTTATATAAAAATCGCTTCATCAAATATTAATCATTATTATAAGGATTCAAAGACATCGTTATCTAAGTATATTACCAGCGTTAGGCCTATTACTACACATATTTTGAGTGCCATTGCCACACATATTTTCAGTACAATTACTTCAGATATTTAACATTTCTTCATGTATCTTGTCTACACAAATAACTAGCTGACAGAATAAATTCCGTAGTGATGTGTAAAAAAAAGTTCCACAGACTGATTTTTGTTGTTTTTGGTCCTGAATACGGAAACACACCTCAGTTTTCGAAATGTAGCATCTGTTGTACACAAAAGCTAGCTGTGTTCATCTGTGTTGTCACTAATGTGTTGCCTGTGTTCATCCGGTTTTTATCACTTTGTGATCGCCTGCTTCGTCGTTTTACCATCCAATTCGTTTCAGTAATTTTCTGTCCCCAACATATTTATTGTTAGTATGTTGTTGTTTTAATTTACTGTAAAACTTAGTAGTTTTTCTATGTGTTTTACTATATCATTTGCTTATTATTTTATTTAAGTAGCCGATGAGTAGAGCTTCACTTATAACATCTACATGTTACTGATAACAAGTAGAAAATTTTTGGAAAGGCTGATGTACAAAATAAGCGTATTTTAGCATGAAAAAGCTATAGACCTACAAGCTACTAAAATGACGAAATTTGTTCTTGAGTAACTTAGCCCTACACCAAGTCTTAGTTCTGCAACTATAGTGTGTCCCAACCTTAGATTGCAATAAAGTTCTTATGGCGCGCGCTGTTGTCAGATTGCAGCCGCATATACAGAAATCGGAGATGTTCTACTTCAGAATTTCGAGTTTTAAAATATTGTAGCTTTTAATATTTTAACTGATGTTACAACTTGAATAGAATCACGCTTAAAAATATGCTATTAAATTAATTTTATTTTACTTTAAAAGTAAGAAACAATCACAAACCCCACTGATATGAGACCATGTAGTTTCACTCCTGAACCAGTTAAAGATAATGGGGCGAAGAAAACTGCAGACTTAAGAAAGCATGTATTTCCTTTATTAACCATTTTAAACATAACCTCATAGTCAGTAAAGATAATGGAACGTTTTTTCTCTTCTGACAACACTTCGAACGACACTCATGTGCATAGCCATCTTTAGTAGAAGACCGCGGCCTTATATCTGGCAACCCTGGCAGGAAGGGTCATTTTAACACTTATTTTAGCCCTCCAAAGGCAATGGCTGTACCTGATTCGTTATTCTGCTCTACATACCGGCGAATCAGGCGAATTCACTGCCGTTGGCGAGACAAAGGCCGCGGCCTTCTACAAAAGTTGGCTACGTCAGGTGTCTTAAGTTTGTTTGTAGGACGGGCGCGTGGGAGCGCATGACAATAATACGCCACATATTTCACAACTATAAACAAGAGAACGGCTAAAGCTATTGCGGTGGGGCTCTTTTAAACATATATTTCTGTCATTAGGAACAACTTTCTCGCTTTCATACCCATATAACTTCAATAACAAAAAAGTTTCTCACTGACCAACTTTTTAGTATTTCAGTTTGTTAGATAACACGCATACATTAGATACGTAAGATATCTTGAATAAATACTTTGGCTTATTATTCAAACCGGGTACGAGTATATTAATTAATAAGCTGACTTATCTCTTGTATGTTTGGTTTATCATATTACTCAATTAATATTATTATTTAATATTCTAAGGTTATGTAAACAATGTTAACAATCAGGGTTAATTTGCACCCACTTAGAGGAAAGAAGCTTATCAGATATGGTAATATATTCTTGTTTTGAGTCTCAAGTATATACATCAATATATTCGTTGTATATTTTTCTATTTTTGATAAATACTGTATACCCATGAATTAATTACATACAGTTTTTGTCAACTTTATGTGGTGCTGAGATTTGCGTTTTTCGTCGCTGGGATTCACGTTTTTAGTCAAAGACAGAGGCGAGAAAATTGATGTCATCAACTACGGTACCGTAGTTAAAAAAGCCTACTTAGATGTGGTATTTAAGATACATACATAAATACATATGTACATACATACATGCATACACATACATACATGCATACACATACATACATGTATACATATGTACATACATACATGCATGCATACATATGTACATACATGCATTCATACTTACATACATACATGCATTAACACTTACATTCATACATATGTACATATGTACATGCATACATACATGCATACATGTATACATACATAAGTAGGGGAAGCATGCGGTGGCTCTCCCAACTGGGAGCAAAACCAGCCTAACCTGCATAAGGTTAATTTGGCCGACTCCTCCTCCAGGTGGTGCTATGGCTCTGATTGGCATAGAGGATCATTAAGGGGGTGTGGTCTTGGCTGGGATTGGTTGTTGGGATCTTTTGGTACGAATAGCACCTAAATGCCATGAGGGTTATGATTGGCCGAGAGCTTGAGCCCCGCCCCTGGTGAGGAGGGGAGGGAAAGTGAGGGGACTTGATGGGAAGTTAGGGGAAATGAGGGGAATGGGCCCTTTTGGTACAAGTTACACCTAATCGCCATGAAGGGGAAGTGTATACCCCCTCCCTTCCCCTGTAGCCTCTTCTGTTCTTATAGCAAACCCTCCTGTAGCCTCTCCTATACTTATAGCATACCCTTATAACATACAATTTAAAATACGACCTGTAGCCTCTCCCATTCTTATAGCATATCATTATAGCATTCCATTAAAGGAATATCCCCTGTAGCCTCTCCCATCCTTATAGCATACAATTAAAGGAATACCCCCTGTAGCCTCTCCTACCCCCTCCCTATACCTTAAAGCACAATGCCTGTAGCCCCTCCTATCCTTTTATAAGCATAACCTTATAGCATACTCCCCTGTAGCCTCTCCTACCCCCTCCATATCTTATGTCATTCCTCCTCTATCCATATAGCATATCCTTGTACCTCCCCTCCATCCTTGAACCCCCGCCTATTACCTTGTAGCATACTCCCCCTCCCGTCTATGCTTATGACATACCCCCTCCAGTCCAACCCCTGCATGTTCTTGTGACATACCCTTAAAGCATAGTACACTCCTCTACCCTTGAAGACTATACTTGATACTATACAAGATTTAGCATAACCCTCCTACCTACCTTTCTCTCCACTCCCCTGCAGGCTCACCTCTAGAGACATCCTCTCCTCTCGACTTCCGAAGCTCGACTGAGGCTGGCTGAAGGAATCAATAGTATAAAATGTTCCCTCCACCCTACTCGATCAACAGTGTATATCCCTACTATACATGCACTATTTAGTCATTTGGATGCTGTCTTCCGAAGTGAGTGTTTCTCGTGCACATTTCTCATCATCAACTTCACTCTAATTTCCTCTTTACATTATATAAAATATTCGTTAGATTTTTTTTATAGATCACCTACATACATTCATACCTACATACATGCATTAGCTTGCAAAGCACACACACACTATTAAATAAAATTTCAACGGCGATACAATACTGCATGTACATAATTATTGAATAAAATTCCGACAACCATACACACATTTATCACCTCACATTCATGCTAGCAATCATTTCAGGTGTATACGAAGGTGCGCAGTGTACATAAATGTAGACTTGTGATAGCAACCATCTTGTAATCGCAGTACAACCATATACTCAGTCAGCTTGTAGACATACTCTCGCGGTGCTCACTCAGATAACCACAACTGAACACAGCCCTGTTATACACTAGTATTAGTGGTAGGAGTAGAAAGTTAGACAAGTGTTTGAACATCACATCAGTCTAGACCACAACAGTTGGAGTAGCGAACATTTATCACGTATAATATTTCCAACGGGTTTAATTTAAAGTTTACAGGGAACAAAGACATGGACATACAACAAGTACTATCTAAATACTAATATAGGTAAGAGAGTGTATCTGGAAACAGCTTTAAAAGTACAGATTTTACGTCTGACTACATTTGCTTTCCCAAGGCATGACATGAGAAGGCGAGAATGCAAATTTAACTCACCTGCAATCAGTAATTACATTATTATGAACTTAGCTCCTATGTTGCAGAGGTTTCGGATACTGCCGAGAAACTCTACCGATCTATTTTTATCAACCAACTTCGAACCTCCTACATGCACACGTACATACATTCATACTTACATTCATGTACAAGCACCCATGTTCACTCAGACTCCCCTTCAGAACATGTGTTCTGGAAAGAGTGAGTTGTTTTTTCTCTGCCACCATGCCTGTGGACCCTTTGTTTGTGTTACAGAAAGCCGCCGCACTCATAATTAATGATTTCCGCTGTTCAGTTGACACGCCTCTCCACTAATTTAACTTCCTGTAATTAATCTAAACTGTAACCCTCCCAGCTGTGAACACGTGTGTGTCTCACACACTCTCCACAAATTAGACTTCTGGTGAATTAATCTTAACAGTCACCCCTCACAAACAATCCTCCCCATCTTACAACACATGTGTGTGCGGCTAGCTAGCCAGCTAACCAGCTAGCTCTGCCAGCAAAGTTTAAAAAAAATAATACTGCTACATTTTCTATAAAACTAACTATTATCATGTCAAGTAAACTTGCATTGAAATCATTTGTGCTAAACTGATTTGTTTTACTAGCATGTTATATAACCTTGCATGGTATATTCACTAATAAAAGGAATTACTTGTCTGTAAATACTGAAACACGTTTAATATATTTAAACCTACAAAACAAGCACTCGTAAGAAATTAATAAACACTGCATGCGATAGATATTCGCATGCTAGGGGAAGCCTCCCCCGCCCCTACACCTTATCTACCTTATAGCATACATTCTCCCCTGTCTTAAGACATACCCATCCCAGTATTTATGCCATTCCCCCTTCGTCATCAACCCAAACGGGAAACGAACCTGGATCGCTTTTGAAGATGGCGAACGCTCTAAATGCTACCCTAATTTTGTCAGTTACCAATATGTAACTTCAAACAGTGTTACACTGTTACATTTTCTATAATACTAACTATTATCATGTTAAGTAAACATGTATTGAAATCATTTGTGCTAAACTGATTCGTTTTACTAGCATGTTATATAACCTTGCATGGTATATTCACTAATAAAAGAAATTACTTGTCTGTAAATAACACCCCAACTACCTGCTGTAGAAAATAAATTAAATTTATTAAAATATAAAACACGAATATATTACTACAACATAAAAGTATGGAAATATCACTTCAAGCTAAACTTACATCAACAAAACTAGTTAAACTATAGTACAAAACTAACGTACAACACTAACAGAGTATCTCTTAACACTTTCATTTAGCTTTACTACAAAATTTCTACGAATAAACTATTTGCAATATCTACGCAAGGTCTCCGAATAACAAGCCCACCGAGCATTATGCAGAGCATCAACAGTTATAAAGTTTATTCGAAAACTAAAGAACAAACAAAATTTTACAGTTTTTATACTCCATTTTTCCTATTTTTAATATGAAAATTTTGGTTTAAATTCTATATAAATAAATAAATATATATATATATATATATATATATATATATATATATATATATATATATATATGTGTGTGTGTGTGTGTGTGTACAGCACACCAGTTGTTAGTTACTTAGGCTCGCTCTCTCTCGCTCCTCACACACACACACAACCGTAAATAAACACCTTTAGGAAGTATATCCGAGAACAGAATTCTAACTCAACGTCTGAATAAACACTGACTTTAACCATTAAGTGAGGACATGCAATGAAGAAGAGATGGATTGAGAAATTCAGGAGATCCCCGAGAAAACCCACCATTCAATAGGCGACACGTGGGTCAGATGCAGCCCACAGAGACATTTCTACTGCCCAGCCATCAAAATGTCAAAAATCAGCGAAAATGTTTTGTTATAGCAATTTAAAGACAATTTCTTAATATATATATAGTTAGGTCAATGTAATCTCTGGGTATGACAATGAATTATGTAAGACTAACATTAAGTTCAATGAAATGAATCCGTAAAAGGCCTATAATTATTGGCTGCATTCTTTATTTACTAATGGTCCCCCGAGTGTTTTTGGTAGTTATAAAATTGAAGCAAGTTGTCGGAATGTACAATTTAATTGAGAAGTCCTGCTCCACCGCATCTCCCACATACGAAGATCTGGAGTTCGACCACGCTCGGAATCGAACCCAGTTCACCTTGGTGAAAAAGGTTAGATAAATGCAGTAGTACCTAATCTTACTTTATGCAGAAAAACGTAATTTTTAAAGGTAGGAGCAACCCCAAACTTTGAACACAATAGAGAGCTTTAACCATTACAAGAATAATCCAAAATAACTCAATTCGCATGCGGGATAGGAAAACATTCACAATACGTTACACACATGTATACTCAATTCAAAACTTCTACTGAATTGTACGACTTACATTCTTGCACCTGGTGCAAGTAAATAAAAAAGCAAAAATAGGTGTTTTGCACCCTTTTTTGACACAAAAATCATACTGCAAGTTCATTAAAAACAATTATAGAAATATACAGCACACCTTCATTTTCAATGTTACCAGTGTTAGGTAGACTCATGAGTATATTCTGACATTGGTAAATAAATATTACAGTACGGGAGGATCACACCCCAAACTCAAAAGTCTGTAAAAGCTGGATGACAAAGTAAGAACCGGCGATGAAGCAGCGACAAAATAAAAGTGCGAGGGAAACGGGAGTACACCGAGAATACCCGACAGCCAACTTCGAACCTCCTACATCTGAAATGACAGTCATCAACCCAGACGGGAAACGAACCTGGATCCCTTTTGAGGAAGGCGAGCTCTCTAAATGCTACCCTAATATTGGCAGTTGCCAATCTGTAATTTCAAACAGTGTTGCTTACATTTGTTTAAACAGCAATTTTTATGTATATATTAAGTATTATGTTTATAATATTACAGTTTATATACACTGGAAAAATTAAACTAAATCTGTGTTTTTGCACCAGTAAATATGATTTCAAGCAACCGAAAATTGCGAAAACTAAAGTTTCATTGCATTCATTTTTGTTTGCTACGTAAATCTTACAGCAGATTCCGTGAAAAAAAATTGTATATACGTGTACAGTACACCTTTTACTTAATTACTACGACTTTAAATGATAGGTCCGTCACTTAGTAATCCATATAGGAGAACAGTCGACACAATGACTGCACATATTTTCATTAACTTGAAACTAGAGAGAGAGAGAGAGAGAAAGAGAGAGAGAAAGAGAGAGAGAGAAAGAGAGAGAGACAAGCGCGCATGTGCTATGTCATGCCATTCCCTTACAGGATTTTTAATACGTCCACAATGACAGTTACCTTAATGTCCTATAGATAGGAAAAAAATAGATCACTACAAAATCACTCTGAATTATTTTGATATTTCACACACATACAGACGGTATTATGACTATCCTGTGCATCTCTCTCACTCGTATGTCTTAACTATACTACCATGGGAAGGAGTTATACTTAAATAGTTGGATTAAACGTTTCGTATTTACTCAACAACTTGAGACGGCATATTAACATAGTTTCAGGTAACGTGGCTGCCTCCACGACGTCATATAACAAGGTAAGGAGCTGTGCGAACCATCGTTCATGACGGATGTTAGCCTTCCACACATTCGTCGAGTTAGAGAGTGAGAGAGAGAGAGTGAGAGTGAGAGAGAGAGAGAGAGATTTCGGAAAATCATAGCATACGTAAGTTAGGTTATTCTGAGCCGGGGACCGTACAAACAATGTTGTTTTAACGTGAAATTTCTCATCTCGCCACAAAAAAAAAAAAAACAACCTTAAGGGGTCCGCCTTTGTTTTATGCATTTGCTATGAAAATCGTTGAAGAGATAAAAGTCTCGCCATCAAGCTCATGCATTGTGATATCCCCTCTACGTATAAGGTCACAAATACTTGCAGTTGAGACGCGCTCTTATTTATTAAAACTTTTGGTTGGTTAAATTGATTAGTTAGTACGATGTTCTGAATACCTGAATACTTTAATAAAAAAAAAAAAAAGCTGCAAGTCCATTTTTCCGGGTACCACATAATTGTTGTCCTCACGTGGCGACCGTTACTGTGTGTTGGATTTATAGGTACGACTCTTAAGGGCAATGGTGCACCAACGAAACTGATCGAAAAACTTATGTTGCGTTGATTTTCTTTAATTCGACAGCAACTGTATATAATTTTAAGACATTGTATGGAAAAGTTGTGGAAAAAACATTTTGTTCGAAGGAAGTTATCTAGAATTTTACATAATTTTGAATCTTCCAATTAATCTGGTAAACTGCTAGGCTCTATGATGTGCGACTTTATAAGACACATTTAGAGACATGTTATAATGGATTGAAACCAATTCGGAACAAGTAAGCTTGGTTAATGTGATTTTGTCGCGATTTACTTTTTCGTAAATGTCTTGTTATGCAATAACGCAAATTTTAGGCTCTAGTAGATGCAATGTTTGGTAGTGTGTTAGAGTTCTATTATATCACAAGCTCGAGTCAATTATTTAAAATTTCATAACCTTTTTGATTTGTTACAATCGGAACTAAACTTCACGAGATCTGTAGACAGATAGAGTAGCATGTGAAGTAAACTAGCGCGCCGAGATGAGCACACCGGACAGTGGTGTCATCTCGCGACTATTTGCTGAACCCTTTGGACTCCCGACACTTTGCTACGATCTTTCTACCCTACCCCCCTCAAACCTGATACTTCCCCTCTTCCACTCAGCCACGCTTATCACTCCTGTCACCCGACCTTCTTCGCTCTGCACATCCTGAGATAGCTAGCGCTTTTGTCAACTCGAAGGGCGGTGTGTCAGTTATCAGGTTTTCTGGAAGTGCCACGTAACTTATGTGTGACGATTTTGAAGACTTACATGATAAATAATTATATCGAAAAAACCGCCACTTTCTAAGGCTCGAAAAAGAAACAAGAGGTCTAAATTTATGCGTGCACTTGCAAAGGAAAGAAAAGAACAATCTGAACAAAATGCTATTTTTCACAGCAGGTAAGTTGTTATTTGATTTGTTTACCATATATTCATTACGGTGTACGAATGAGATGAATAATAAATTTATGATGATTCACAATATGCAATATAGTTTTCTTATGTCAAATACTAAATCAACTAATATTTTTTTTTTCGTAAATGTTACAGGAAAGTCCGTGAAGAAGAATCTTCTAGGACGAACGTTGCCACTTAACTAAATGATTCACTGTCAGCAGAACAGGGACCATCAGGCCTGCATAATAAGACTTGTGAGACAACAAATTCATCAACAAAGTACTCAAATGTAACACGTATATTAGGAGAAATGAAATGTTTGGGTCTTCAGAGACGATGACTATAAAATAAAGTGGATATGGAGCATAGCACCGGAATGCAGGGGTGGGGGAACGGGAAGTCTCAAGAGAAAATCCGCCAAAACAGCATCGCCCGACACAATTCTAACATGCGAAAGTAATCCGAAAGTGATCACCGTTGCTAATCGAAATCGGAGGCAAACATTGTAGCTACTTGAAAATCGCGACCTCCATTTTAGAAGAAAAGGTTGAATAGTATATATTTTTTACTGGGAAGCAGTTTAGAAAAATCCAAATAACAAAACTTTAACGCATACGCATAACGTATAATTAAATTAAAATATAACTTTTAGTTTTTAAAGTTTAATTGTTTTGTTAAATTAAGTTATTAAATCAAGAGAACACTTAATTTAAATATGTTATTTTGAATAAATGTATCAACTGTTGCATTATATAACTTTTGTAACACGTTTTTTTACAAATAATTTCTTACCTTGTACTTACATATTGTTCAAAATTCATTAATCTCTTTTTTACATTAATTTTTAACAGCAACATTGTTTTACAACTGTTGAAGCTCTTCTATTCAAAATTTCAAATTAGTTAGTTCTCTGTCACTAGGGCATTTTGTAAATCCATTCTCGATAGCTTAGTTTTTGTTTTCATCGTATAATCCGTGCTCGTAGCGGTAAATTTGATTCTCGTGGTGCCATTGCCTATTTATATTTTAAACATGTTCTGGGTCTGAAATGAAAATAAAATTTTGATGAATTAGTTTTACGAGTACAGAAACATGTCTCACTCCGATCGCTGAGGAAACAGAACCTGTTGTCACAGCGCTATTAGTTGAATGGATTGTTGTAGAGGTGAATTATGTTTACATTGCCGTTTCTTTTAAATACGAGAACAAGTTAAAACATGTATTTACGTCATCAAAAACGTTATTTTTATAGCAGTTTAAGTAACAATTAAGCTTGCTATTTATTGTATGGTTTGTAGATAAGATTATTTTTACGGCAAAGAAAGTGTTCAGTTACAAACTTCTCGGCGGTAAAAGTTGGCACATTTCACGGGCATAAAACCTGTATTGCGAGTATTGTTAATTTGCAAGATAGTACGTATACTTTTTTTAAATCATGTATAAACATATTTTTTTTAAATATCGTGCTCAATTAGACTTAATGTAATCACACCTATTTTGAAAAAAATAAAAATTGTATGCAACGACAGCGTAAAATATGGACAATTTTCTAATCCTTATGCGATTGTTTGTACTCAGGCGAAAAAATAATGATAATTCGAAATTAGTTTTGCTAACGACAAACGCAATTCGGAAAGAAAAATAGCAAAGTCAACACAACCTTATCGTGATGTGACGTGCAAAGCATTATCTTATTATTTTTGTTACCCCTGTGAGCACTGTGATCTAGTGATGTAAGTTGGCAGCGCTCGAAGCTTACCAATGTAATGAATATTTTAGTATAATCAGAGCTTCGCGTGGTTGTGTGAATGATGTGGATTGAGAGAGAAACGTGCACGTAACTTACATCGGGAATGCATAAATAAAGTATATTTTCAGTTTACCGTATTACTCCCACAATGGATGTATATTCCTTGCTACTGTGATTGTGTACGTTCACTGCGGTGGTATTTGAAATGTAATACAAGTTGTGTAAAAAAGGCCCCAACAGTACAATTTTATCTTTATTTTACTGCATTTTTAGATCCTTATAGTGTATTGAACACAAAACATTGTAGTTGTATTAATACAACAGTTTCAATGTAATGTGTTAGGCCTATGTTAAATGTACAATTATTTTACATGGCCTAGTAACCGAGGGGAATATTTTGACAAATTTGTTATCCAGAAAGATTCTTAGTTCGATTATGTTAGATGCAAATATGTTCATGCCCTGCCCCCGTGCTGATTAAATTCAAATAAGAATTGTACTGTAGGCATTATTTTTTTCTATTGCAGTTTGAACATTTCTGGCGTCGATCTTCTTCCACTATCAGAAAACGAGTACGAGGAAGAGTGTCTTCCTGATCTTG
>PNEQ01100177.1:0-59966 GCA_003012365.1 Medauroidea extradentata | reverse complement strand
TTGTGTGGCATGGTATTTGTGAGTGTAGGCTTACTACCTAATGGGCCATACATGTGGCATTCGTCTTTCAGTGAGTCGTAAATCGTGATACGTTGATTATTTCTAAATAATTCATTGCTAATGTGTAGTGAATACGAGTGGCGTTCGTACAACTATACTGCAATAAATTTAATTAGGTCTAGATTGTTGAAAGTTCAATATTCACCGAGATAGGGTGTGATATGTGTAGACAGCAAGTCTCACGAAAGACTTAAAACTAAAATGGTAGCCCTCCCGTTTTATGAAATAAAGAGAATCCCAACAGAATCACTCTTAAATATAAAGCACGTATGTGGAAACAAGTCGGCAAGAAAGATGTGATGTTGAAACACCCCATCAAAGCAAGTAAAATAGAGAAATAATGACACTGTTCTAAGCAATTAGCCAAACAGGTACTTGCAAAACATGTTCGCTATTTATTTACATTATCATTTGCATAAAAGTTATAAGCAAAGTTTTTAAGGTTACAAATAACCTCGTCACAAACCAACTCGTATTTTCTTGTCGCGTGCCACGTAAAAATAACCTCAAAATATATTCCGGGGAAAGGATAATTCGTTGCCCATTTTTAATTGCTTCCTTAGTGAAAAACATTTCAATTTCGTACTTCTACTGTACTTTGTAACTATTAAACGCTGAAATGTGTACACGAAAACGTAAATAATTAATGTTCATAGAACACTGGATACAGATAAAGATATCCAACTTTTATATTAAATTCACTTTCATACACCCGAAAATTGTCCAATGCGCATGCGCGAAGGGCGCAGATATACTTGCGTCGAGCCATTTGCTAGTCGCAGATTTTCAGGCACTTTGCGCCGTTACGTGACCACTTGCACCTACGTATTTGTATATTTAATACCAAAGCAACGCAGCGCAAGTGCAAATTTTGCGCTGCACCTCTCAAAAGCGATATTTAATCGCCCCCCAGATTTACTTGCGTTGCGCTGCGTCGGTGCAAAACGCAAATGGTGATATTTAATCGGCCCCCAGGTGGGCCTATTTGAATTTCGTCGGCCATTTTATCTATAGTCAAAACTTTGTCAGCTGATGCATGTTGTAATGTAGGTTATACGAGAATCGTGAGAAATATTTTGGGATATTGATCGTTGTGGTATTTGTTTGTCGAGCCCATTACAACTATAACTGATTAATGTATCACTAGAGAACATTCGTACCCTCACTAACATGAAATATGTATTAAATTGCTGCAGTCCACAACATATTGTGATGCCTATCTCAGTGTTTGGCTGCACACACTACAGCAATAAAATAAAAGCATACTACAACTATTATAGGCTTTGTTTATGCAGTTTAGATAAATTGTACTGTTATGTTAAGGGTAGCTGCAACGAGACAGGATAAAAGGTAGGTACCGAACTTTTTGGTTTACAATCAACACAAATCAAATATTAAGAAAACATCAAATTTAATGAATCGTGAAGAAATTCATTACTGGGAGGAGAAGGAAAATACATACTGCTTGATAGTATGGTATGGTATAGGCTGGAATATGTTGCCAAAGAGAAAAATTAATATATGGAACTTGAGGTGCGGGAATGGAAAAAGGTGCAACGAGGGTAACTGGATGGGTGAATAGTAGGTGAAGAAGGCAGCGGTACGATGAGGAGGATGAAGGTATATATATAGGCCATCTGTAATGTTGAAGGAAATGGGATGGAGTACACTAAAAGACAGAAGAAGAAATGAAAGTCTGGTCAGGATGTTCATACTTGTGACTAGAGAGGGAGGTTGGGGAGAGTTAAATTGCCACCTAGCTATGGGAGGGTATGGGGGAGAGTAAGCACTAGTGAGAAGGTTCAAGCGGAGTGGAAGAGAACGAATTGGTTAGACAGTCTATGCTTGTGAGGTCGGTGAGAGGAATATTTTACAGAATGATATGGTAATTTTTAGGAGTTGGAAGGTTCAGGAGGGGTTTGAGAATGGTAGCCTAGAGAGGCAGGCAAGAATTGATCTCGCTACATGGCGACTTACCAATTGCGAATATCTATTTATTTGTATAAGGTCAAGGCTCTTAAAAAGGGTTAGGGTGGGTGGCATAGTTGTTTACTGTTGATGTAGTTGACATGTTATATGCATGGTTCTTGTAGTTATAAGAATGTGTTATAGTATTTATTTTTAATTTGTATATATAAATGCGGGCATATTTGCATATGTTCAGACGTTTTATAATTTACATTTACCAGTAGTCATATAAACATAACCTTAGGCTTGTTCGCGTGGTCTGCCAGTCTGCCAGTTTTGTGCCAGATCTGCCAGTTTTCTGCCAGAAGGCATTCGTTTTACTGGAAGTATTTTTTGGTATGCTGTTCGCGTGGGACTAGCAGATGCCAGTTTTGCCAGAAATGACTGCCATTTCTGCCCATGCTCGGCGAGTAAGGGCAGAACTGGCAGCAATAAAAAAACGTCACGCATGACGTCACATGACGATGCTTGTTCAAAACAAACTCTCTCGTCCCATGTTAAACAGTGATATGATTTTTATCCCTGCTGTAAAAATCCAGTAATAGAAGAACTGTACAAATTCTTTTGTTTTCCGAATTAATTAAAATCACGGTAGTCACGAACAAAGCCAGATAATGTTGCAGCGTACTCGTAGTTCTTTTGTAAATAGTGACGAGGTTAACCTAATGGTAAACGTGCATCAAACCTATATTTATATTTTTGTGATCATTGTTTAAATAACTCCTAGATTACGTTATGTGATTTTGTATAATGTGTTACGATTTCGTCTACGAGTTGTTTTACACATTAAATGCCTTTCCCAGGCATTTAGTGAAGAAATCTTGAAACACATCAATATGGAAATTTGACAGTAAAATCGTAGAATGTAAATTTCGTATTATATGGAGAAAATTAACCAAACTTGCCCTTTAACAAGTCAAGTTACCCCACAAAATGTTGCAGAATGGGCCTACTAAATACGAACATGTCATCACTACATGAGTGCAGAAAGGCATTAAAAATAGGATACCAAAATTCGTAATTTTAACCATTTTATGGTAGGCCTAGCTCAAGTTGTTGTTTAACACTTTCCTCAAAGAGTATTTTATTGTTACGACTTAATTTTTGGAGGCAGAGGTACATAAATTTACAAGGTATGGACACACAACATTGTAGGGTAGGAGCACTATACATGTGAGGCACGGACATATAAAATCATGGAACAGGGGTATAGAAGTACATAAGGAAGGGGAACAGAAAATTATAGGAGAGGATCACAAAAATTTGGGGCAGAGACATTAAACAACATGGAGCAGAGGTACAGAATTATGTAGGGTAGGACCACTAAAAATATAGGGCAAGGTAATTAAAATATTGCAGCAAAGATACAGAAATATGTAGAGTAGGAGAACAGAAAGTTGTAGGGTAGGACCACTACACATTTTGCGTACTGACTTAAAGAACTTGAAGCAGAGGTGCAGAAATATATAGGGTAGAACAGAAAGTTGTAGGATAGGATAACTAAAAATGGGTAGGAACATTAAAAATCTTGGAGCAGAGGTACAGTAATATAAGTAGGGTATGAGAACAAAGTTTGACGCCTCTGGGTCGTGCCAGGTGGGATGTCACAGTATAAAGTTGCCCGGCTTTTACCTGTTGGTGTGGGTGAGTGGGTCGGCGACCATGGCCCTTCCTGTCCTGACTCCGACGCCGTGTGTAGAGAGTAGCGTCGTCCCTCGAAGCTGCTGCAGTGTCCTCGGCGTGTGCTGTTGAGAGACATCCACTACCACTACTGAAATGAATGTTGGAGATACAGATAACTCTTAAGGTACAGTTTATTGTGGTCACTCGTCCTAGAGCTGACCACCATGTACCACGCTACTGTTCTCGCCCGTAGCACTCGTAAGCGGTGAAAGTGGCGCGAAGCCAACAATCGAAAAATACGTGAAATCCTTAAACGGGTGCTGGAAGAGCTCTCCCCGACCGCGTGTCAATCCCTGAGGCCATGCAGAAAAAGAAAAGGTTCCGGTACATACTGATAAGCTATTGAAAACTAAAATGACTTGATCCTAATAGATTGGGCCTCAGGGAGACGGGAACGTCCTCCACGCGCGACTTAACGCTCCAGTGATCAGGCTAAGACTGACATGGCGTCTGGAAGGAGGACACGGTAGCCCGCGTTCCCGCCAGACTTGGTGGTTAAGCTCTTACAAGCTAAACTAAAGTAAAACGCATTACAGAATATCATCCAAAATTACAAAAACAATTATTAATACTCGTCTGCCCTTAGTTAATAACTGCTTGTCTGTATAGGGCGTGTTCAGAATTACACTTAAAAATGCAACAATACACAGGAAAGCAATAACGAATAATAGAAAAGCAATATTTGAAAAAGTAATTGAATTGTAGACATTGTAAATGAGACTGAAAGTCTACTTAAGTATTATTTTGTAAGACGTAACAAAATAATACGATGACGATTTTTGGTGGGCTTTGGCATAGAGTCCTACTGCCCTAATCAAAAACATCACTCACTCATAGAAAAATTAAAAAGAAGAATGTTTATTCTCATGATGTCTGTAGGTCTCTAGAAAATCTGTAGAGTCTACAAATGATATAAGTTTGCCTGAATTTAGCATGGTTCAGTTTTCGTGTTCATCACTTTGTCACGTGTTTATGTAGCGGCGCGTTAAGCCCACACGTCACAAACATTACCACATCTTGCCCTGCAATTCCCATTAAATTAACACCTACTACGAAGATGATGGCTGGCCAGGCATTCAAAATCGTAGCTGGAAATTGCTACCATGAGGCTGGTGGTGAAGCTCCATAGGCACGGGGCAGGGCATTCACGTCCCCAGAGACGTGAAGCCTGGCTGATGGAGCATCGGTGGTGAAGGAGGCGGTCACGTGTCTACGGCCGTCTGAGCCACTGTAGCCCAGCGGACAAACGGGCGTCCGCGGCACACGTCATCCGCCCCCCACTCAGGCGACCGTTTGGCCGCTAGTGGTACCAGCGACTCGGGGCTCTGAGCTGCTCACGAGCCCGAAGATGATATGCACCCATCCTGGATGCTGCTGCCGGGTTAGCCGCCCTGGGACGGCATTGCGGATATTGACTCCGCTGCGCTGCTGGCTCGCTGTGGACGTCACTCGTGGAGTGCCCGCTGTGGTCGCGTGCCAGGTTGGCACCTGCTGCAACCTGGTGGTGTGTGGGTAGACGACCTGACCGGTCAGCTGACTGCGTCGGTGCCTCACCGCCCGTAGCTGCGGGGGAGCTGGATGCCCCTACATCCGGAACTGTGTCAGGGAGCTGAGGGACCCGTCTGTTTCTCCTGCGGGACCGCAAAACAGAGGGTAGACACGCCGGCTTCACTGCATCACAGCCAGTGCAGGTAGTGCATGCTTGTCGTCGCTGCCGCTGTGTGCGACTGGGTGGCATCCCGGAGACGCTGTCGTCGCTGTTCTCCCCGTCCACCTCGCTGACCACGCTGTCGTGTAGCCTTCGGAGGGCCAAGGTAGGTGGGGTTTCAGTCACGCTAGCTTTGGTGGGATCCGCATGTCCCACCTCTGGCTCTTCCACTTCTGTCTGAGGGTCACCGTCGGTGACAGTAGTGGGCTCCTCTAGGTTTTGAACGTTCCCCGGGTCAGTTGGCTGATCCTGTCAGTTTCTGACCCCCTTGTCAGATTGTTCAGCTGCACCTGTCTCCTCCGTTGTCGAAGATAGTGGCGAATCCAAGGACAAGAAAGCGGGTACGTCGGGTGTGTTTGCCCCTGCCCGTTCCTCTAAGGGTCCATGGTTATCTGTTGCTGAACACTTTCGTGATAGTGGTTCCCCACTCGCCGAGTGGGTTGCAAACGTCTGTTCGATATGAGTGGACGTGGGTGAATGTGCTGGCGGGGTGTTTCCCGGTTCTAGCACCTCATCAGCCCGCTGCTCACGTTGCCGGACTTCCGCTAAACGTAGGTCATCCCGGTGGACTTTCTTTGTGTGTCTTCCTACCCTGATGATGAAGCATGTGTTACCAGCCGGCCTGAGAACAGTGTGAGGTCCGGTCCACTTACATGCCAACCCAGCACAGAACGCTTGTTTACTCGTCGACTGAGGATGCGCTCTCGCATACACCTTCTGACCGGGTTGAAGCAGTGGTGGTGTCTTGGCAGAATTCGGGCACCATTGTTCGGCGTACCACCGCTGTCGCAGCTGCACTTGCTGTTCCCTTCTCCTTCGTTGATTTCGTTTTTCGCCACTGCTTTCCTCAGCTGTGCTCTCCCCAAGTGGGAAGCATGCCATTTCGCCGGGTAAGGCGAGGTTACGCCCCTGCAGCATCTCTGCCGAAGAGTAGCCCATTGCTGCATTCACACGGGAGAGCAAGGTAAACAGTATGGCGGGTAGGTGTTCTGTCCAACTCGTGTGGTCCCCTTTGACTCGAAATCGGAGTTGCACCTTGATTTCTTGATTCCTCCGTTCTGTGGGATTGGCTCGCGGATGGTATGCGGCTGTGGTAAGATGTAACACCTCCAACTGGGTACAGCAGTCTCGCCACCTGTGACCCGTGAACTGACTACCGTTATCCGTTAATAGTACCCGTGGGTAGCCCCACCTGCTGAAGAATTCTTTCTCAAGGGCACTTTTGATTGCTGGTGTGCGCGCACTAGAGATCGCATAGGCCTCTACCCACCTAGTGTAGAGGTCAGTTACCACTAGTATGAAGCGCTTGCCGCCTTTGCTCTTTGGATATGGACCCATCAGGTCGAGGGCTACGGTATCCATAGGAATTTTTGGTGTTCGGGGCTGTTGTTGCTGCTGTCCGTCCGCACGTCGTCGACTCTTGACACAGTTGCAGTGCTTGCAATGGCGGACGTACTCGCGTGTTTGTTTAGCCGCTCCTGGCCAGTGGAAATGGCGTCTGAGGTTGGTCAGTGTCTGTGTGCCACCCGGGTGTCCTGCCCAGGGACTCTCGTGTGCAAATTCTAACACCTTGACGCGTTCAGCCGTCGGCACGTAGAGCTTCCACGCCGGCTTGGATTTGGGGCACTCAATCTGGAGCTGACCGTCGACGACACGGTAATGTCGCACCTCGCTCTTGCCGCACTTCTCTATCTGTCCCCAGGTCTCCTGGCATTGTTGTTGTGCGGCTAGGATGCGTTCTTTGAGACATTCTAACGTGAGCTCGCTCGTAACCGTTACAGCGTTGCACCTATGGACCTCGCCTGCTTTTGTCTGCTCGTTTTGTCTCGTGGGCAGCAGGATCTCGTCCCACTCTCCTTCGTCGTGCGCGAAGATGTCCTGCGGGGCACGTGACAATGAGTCTGCAAGCTCGTTTTCAGCCCCAGGTACATGCTGTACCTCGAAGTCAAAGGACTGCAACAATAGGGCCCAGCAGGTAAGCTTACTCCGGGCCTCTTTCATTGCGTGAAGCCACACGAGACAACGGTTGTCATGTTTTCCATTCTTTAGGCCTAAACGAAAGTTATTGTATTTATTAACGTAATTACGAAAATACGTCGGAAAGCTAAGCTGAGTTCTCAATGCTAAACTTTCAAAACAAACTTTCGCGGGTGTTTTTCAAAACATCATGCTTGTTTACTGCCAGATATCGTTCGGGTGGTCATAGCAACTTGCAACTGCCCGTCCTGCCATTTCGCTGCCAGCGAAAAAATGGCACTTGCCCTCGGCTGGTAAAACTGGCAGACCACGCGAACAAATCTCTTAACTTACAAAGGTACTGAGGTAACAATAATTACACAGAACTGAAATGTGTAATATGTATATTTTATGTCCGCATATGTTTACTTTAATGTTTTTAAAATTTATATATTTGGTTTGTGAGCCAGTTACTCGCTACCTGCACATTTTCGTCAATTGTTTTCATCATGTATTTACGATTTATTCTCGTTCCTAAATTATTAAACGATAGACAGAGGTATTTATATGCTTTAAATGCCACATAGACATACACAATGCATCGTAAGATTTATTTTTCTGTTAATATCGGCACATAAACGTAATTATCTCTAACCAACACACTGCCACGCCCCTTTGTTTTGACGATTGAAAATATGGCCGACACAAGTTCAATTGGGCTTCAGCCAGAATGTGTTTCCGCCCCTCTATAGGCGTATTTTAGCAGTTGAATTGGTAGCGGTACCTGTAAACAGAGCATTTTAGCGCTCCTGTTTACAAGGGTGTTTGAAAACATGCTGCAACCAGGCTGAGGGTGTTTGCACGTTTCTGGCAAACGAGGCAAGAGGACGGTTACAGGGTTTGTTCACAGGATGTTTACATTTACTTTTATTTCCGGTTTTGTTTCGAACAAATCTGAAACCAAAACAAACTGTATTTACATGAAATATGGACAAAACTTAAGTTATTTTAAAATAAAATGATGTAATATTAATTTTTCATCATATACTGGTGCACAATTAAATTTATTTCTACAATTTATTATGTTGTACATGTAAAAAAAAAATAGTGAAAGTAGTTTATTTTCCAATAAAAGTATTCGTGAAGAAGTATTTTCCTTTATACAGTCCAATTCTATTCCTGATAAGACAATAACAAGTACACTATTTCGTAACTCCATTGTGGTAGCCATTTATGTTTACTGAATATTGTATTTTAGCGATTTCTTGTAAATGCAAACAGATTCGGCAAACGCTTGCTAACAGTTTGTGACCAATTCAACTGCTAAAATACGCCTTATGTTTACTATGGCCGCCTTCCGTTATTCACTGATTTCACTGGCCAGTGTTTTCAGTAATGTTAGCTATAGTTCCGATATTGCTGACGGCACTGATAGTCACTGATGGTCGGTTGATGACGATACCCTGTGCGAGGCTACATCTGTTTACTGAGATTGCCGATTTTACTGACGCTTCAGAGCATCAGTGTTGTCAGTAAACCAATATTTTTGGCGGAAATTCAAAAGTTGAAGTCATATAATGGTAGGACAAGGAGTCTTCTTTAAGATATACGGGCCAAAGTGGGTATTTATTAATTTATATATGTTTAGTTAACATCTGTTTATAGTTACTGAAGCATTCGTCGTGCAGTTTGCAAAGCCTAAATAATGTTTAGAGGTTGAATCGTACCATAGCTTATGTATTTAAAAATAATGTATACAGCTCCCCAAACCTTAAATACACACAATGTATAAGCTGCATCGTGAAAAAAAACGATTAAATTATTTCAGTCGTAAGTCGTGCTAGATGCATCAATATGCTAAAAATATACGATCTTTATACTTAAAGTAAATACAATTTACACAACGGACAAAATAAACATGATTGTTCATCGCAAGAATGATATCACAGATATGTCGGAGATGTAGTTGCTAGGCAACGCACATTGCAGTAATGTTTACTGATTTAACGTTCCGATATTATCTGTTTCCTGACGGACAAATATTTTGCTTATTACTAATACTGTTCCCTTATTGTTTCCCGGACACTGGCGGACTGTCAGTGATATCAGTGATGTCAGTAAGAAACGGAAGGCGGCCTATATATCTCGTTGGAGCGTATATTAGGGCCGCCTTCCGTTTCTTACTGACATCACTGATATCACTGACAGTCCGCCAGTGTCCGTGAACAATAAGGGAACAGTATTAGTAATAAGCAAAATATTTGTCCGTCAGGAAACAGATAATATCGGAACGTTAAATCAGTAAACATTACTGCAATGTGCGTTGCCTACCAACTACATCTCCGACATATCTGTGATATCATTCTTGCGATGAACAATCATGTTTATTTTGTCCATTGTGTAAATTGTATTTACTTTAAACATAAAGTTAGTATATTTTTAGCATATTGATGCACTTAGCACGACTTACGACTGATATAATTTAATCGTTTTTTCACGATGCAGCTTATACATTGTGTGTATTTAAGTTTTGGGAAGTTGTATCCATTATTTTTGAATACATAAGCTACGATTCACCTCTAAACATTATTTAGGCTTTCAAACTGCACGACGAATGCTTCAGTAAATATAAACAGATGTTAACTAAACATAAATAAATTAATAAATACCCACTTTGACCCTTACATCTTAAAGAAGAATCCTTGTCCTACCATTATATAACTTCCACTTTTGAATTTCTGCCAAAAATATTGGTTTACTGACAACACTGATGCTCTAAAGCGTCAGTAAAATCGGCAATCTCAGTAAACGGATGTAGCCTCGCACAGGGTATCGTCATCAACCGACCATCAGTGACTATCAGTGCCGTCAGCAATATCGGAACTATAGCTGACATTACTGAAAACACTGGCCAGTGAAATCAGTGAATAACGGAAGGCGGCCTAGATAATATTTCCATGCACGTGGGGTTTTGTGGTGGTTCATATACTCGTCGTAGGATAGCGCTACGTTCGGCTGTAGGTGTGGGCTGATTGGACTTGTAACAAGAAGCAATCAGGGTTGTGTTCCAGCCATTGTTTATCGGCGAGCGGAGAAGAGAAAGACGATACCCGGCAGATAAGAATGCCTCCAGTTGAGACCTCCAGCTTGCGGGGCTGTGGATTTCAAGAGTGCCTCCCTATAACATATAATACATGACAATGAACTTTAAAATTCCAACCCATATTATTTCTGGACAGTCCAAATATGTAACATTGAGATCTGCTGTTAAATAATATAACTGGAATGACATATTAATATTTTACTCAACATAATTATTACAATGATTTCAATTCATATTACCTTAAAGTTGTTGATAATCTAATTAGCAAAACAGCTCAAAGTCATAATACGAGCCACATAGTAGTATCGCAGAAATCAGAATATCCCTTTATAACATGTCCCAACACTTCGGCAAAAGAAATTGAGGAAATAATAAAAAGCCTAAAATCAAAGTTATCATGTGTCGATGATGGCTTAAGTAGTAAACTAATAAAACAATTTGCCTCAGAACTCAGTACTCCATTAAGCCACATATGCAATGCTGTATTAAACGACAGTGTAGTGTATTCCCTGACCGACTCAAATGGGCATTGGTAACCCCACTCTTCAAAAAAGGAGAGAAAACCAATGTAGCTAACTACAGACCAATCTCATTGCTAACCAATTTTTCAAAAATCATTGAAAAACTATTAACTCTTTTGAAAAATTCAAAATTGTTTCAAAATTCCAGCATGGTTTCAGAAAAAAGTCCTCTACCAATGAGGCAATATATCAGCTCATCACAAATGTCTTGAATGTACTCGACAAAAAACTACCATCAGTCGGAATTTTTTGTGACCTTACCAAAGCCTTTGACTGTATCAATCACGAGCTGCTTCTTCAAAAACTAGAATTTTATGGTGTAAATGGAAGAACTAATAAATTCATATACTCGTATTTATCAAATAGACAACAAGTTTGCATT
Organism: Medauroidea extradentata; assembly: GCA_003012365.1. Classification (NCBI taxonomy): domain Eukaryota; kingdom Metazoa; phylum Arthropoda; class Insecta; order Phasmatodea; family Phasmatidae; genus Medauroidea; species Medauroidea extradentata. The sequence continues at coordinate 48,585 of PNEQ01100177.1, read as the reverse complement.
AGGGAAGACTCAAATATTGTATATTCAAAACCAGGTAAGATAAGACATGGTGTTCATCAAGGTTCAATTCTTGGACCTCTGTTATTCCTGGTTTACATAAATGACCTGCCTGATTGCCTAAACAATAGTTCTATACCTACCTTATTTGCAGATGACACCAGTATCATAATATCAGGAAAATCAGAGGAAGAACTTAATCAACTAGCCAACACCACTTTTACAGAATTAGGTGCATGGTTTATAGGAAACAAATTAAACCTTAACACAGAAAATACCCACTTCTTACAGTTTGCAACAAAAAACAGTAATCAGCCAACGATAAATGTTCATTGCGGCACTGCAGAAATAAATAAAGCAACAGACACAAAATTTTTGGGTTTATATGGTGATTGTCATCTGATTTGGAAAACACATATTGAATATATCATTCCAAAACTAAGCTCTGCATGATTCGCTCTACGTAATGTATCAGGTATACTAAACAAATATTCGGTGTTGACTGTATACTTTGCATATTTTCACTCTATTATGACTTATGGCATCATGTTTTGGGGTAACTCCTCTGCTCTGACAGAAATAATGTTTTCCGTATACAGAAGAGAGCTATAAGAATAATTCACTGGAGAAAACAGACTGAATCGTGTAGACCCCTTTTTAAAAGTTCCAAAATAATGACCTTAGCTTGTGAATATATTTACTCATTGCCGACATTCATCTCCAAAAATCAGAAGTTGTTCCACACAAATGAACATTTTCATCAACATAACACTAGAAGTAAAAAACTTTCACACATGCCTCTTGTCAACTTGACCTTACAGCAAAAAGGTCCTTCATACGTAGCTTGCAAGTTGTTCAACAAACTCCCCAGCCACCTGAAAGACGCATGTTTAGCTAACACAAAAATATTCATAAAACACCTTAAAGATTTCTTGATCCTTAATGCCTTTTACACAGTCGATGAGTATTTAAGTGGATCCATGACAGTGTAGATACTTATTTAAGATATTTACTTTGGGTTAAGATTCTGTTTCTTCTCTTGTATTTTTATTTTCTTTTACATGTGGAGACTATGAAGTATGCTGACGTGAGCCTAAGTGCGAGCCCGAACCGATAAAGAAATGTTGAATTTCGCTCTTTTAGTGTATAATTTTAAATGCACAACTTATGTCATTTATTCATTTGATTGTATATTGTAAATATGACTTGTCCGATGTCTTCGTGCAAAAATGTACACAAAAAATATCCAAGAATGCAATAAACTAAATCTAAATCTAAATTGTTTTGTGATACAAGTTCTTACATTTTATATAGCATCCAACCTAATCAATGTTAAGTGACGGGTGACTATCAAGTGGCTACTCTTTGATGAGTAAAGTTACTTCGCCAGACAAGTAGTTCCTCTTTAAACTGAGAGTAACAACGTCCCCGTCCAGTAAGGCAAAAACACTGGTCGACACCTTACCTTATTCACATAGAGGCTTCTTTCACGAAGAATTCGTATACAACGTCACATCCGACATCACTGAGGTTGACGTGTGCTCAACAGCCCACGCGTGCATCGCGACTGTTCGTCAACACACACCAGCATCACTGGCAGTATTCACGACAACAACTCACGGTATTCAGAAGCCATCCTGCATGCGCCCAGTACTGACGGGACCAACTGAGCGCTCAATTTAAAATGGCCACGTGGTTAGCAAGCAAACACAAAAGAAAGTGCAAATATTTAAAGTAAAACAACAAAGTAACATCACCACAACACACCCCGTCGCCAGCTAAATAAGGGACATTGGTCGTTACGACAAGCATTACGCCGTCGCTGATCACGATGTGCATAAATGCCGGGACGAATGTTGCCTGAAACAGACAGTGCGGGAGTTGCTAGGGCAAAGTAAGTATGGAGAGGCAGTCTCCATATTTTTAGTAAATTATTGAGCACCCACAACGAGGGCAAACGAATTTATTACGTAAAGTGCTTCAAAATTGTTCAACGACGTTGAATCGCTGAGAGCGGCCCAGACCAACAACCTAACAACTACAAAGACCGTGCAACGTGCCGGCAACTTTTTATACTTAAAATAAGAATAGTGATTAATGTGTTATATCAAAGTGTTCTACGTGTGTTAGAATAATAAACAGTGCCAGCTCGGACTTAGAGAGACAGCTTAACAAGCCAACCGGAGTGGAAGGCACAAGTAAATTAGTTTCCCTATGTAACTTTATTTATGCAATTTCAGCAAACACAATTATGTTAACATCTCCAAGGGCTCAATTGTGTCTTATGTAAATTTTAGTGTCTTTTTATGTATACAACTTCAACACAACATGCTTAAAGCGGCCACACAAATAGTTTTGGCGGGCGCTCTCAGCTACTAGCCCAGGGGTTTATATTTTCAACGTAACTACACCATCGCGTAACTAGTGTCCGCGTTTACTGTGTTAGCCACCCACCGGCTATAGACGTGGGGACCGCTTAAGGTTGTTCAAGTGGGGAAAAAACATGATGTTATATTTGTATGAAATAGTGTTAGTTTTGTACACATTACTTGAGAGTACACATACCTCTAACGGAAAAAAATTAGCTCATCTAGTTTTCCCGTAATGGCACTTCAAAGTAAAAATTTGCGTATTTTTACTTCATACAAATCTTGAAAACCAGTTAACATAATGTAATGAAAAAAATCATATCAAAACTACGCGTTACTGTCTATGGCCTGTAGCATTTAAAACCAGTTACAAAAAATGTTTATGTTATATAAAAAAATTTCAAAATTTAAATTTTTTTTGGTACTCTTAGCAATTTATTTTAAACACAGAAATATTTTATAATGTGTTTGTACATGCTTCAAGCCATAGACGGTGACGTGTAGTTTTGATGAGATTTTTTCCATTTCATTATATTTACTGGTTTTCAAGTTTTGTATGAAGTAAAAATATGCAAATTTTGACTTTGAAGTGACATTACGGGAAAACTAGATGAGCTAATTTTTTCCCGTTTGATGTTAATGTACTCTTAAGTAATGTCTACAAAACGAACACTATTTTATACAAATATAAAATTATGAATTTTTCCCCACTTGAACGCACTTAAGGCACGTACGTGCGATATACAGTGTGCCAATAATAACACAATAAACTAGTGGTGAACCCTATTCGGGCGGGTAAGTAATTTGGCCAAGGCCACTTCATGGTCCTTCGGGAGCTGGTCCTACCAACCAGCCGCTTTCCAGCCTCACAACAACATACATCTCGACGTGGAGGATACAGAGGGGACTCGCCACACGGGCGGTAGACCCACGACCGTCACCAGCAGCAGCCGGCACCCTCCAGGGCGTAAGTACGACGCTCTCGCCCCTTTTGCCCTCACCACCGACACGTCACATGGAGCAGAAGTACAGAAATATGTAAGGTAAGGGATCAGAAAATTGTAGAATATGACAACTAAAAAATAAGGGCAGGGTCATTAAACATCAAAAGGGGAAGAGGTACAGAAAATACTAGGGTAGTGGCATTAAAAATCATGGGGCAAAGCCATTTCACATTATGGGGCACTGGCACTAAAAATTGTTGTGCTAGGGGACTTACAATTGTAAGGCAGAGACACTGAAATCTGTAAGGAAGGGGCACTAAATGTAGGCCAGAAGCACTGTATGAATAATTATATTAACCTTAAGTAGCACACATTTTAAATATTGTGCTTGTCTAAGCTAACAAACCCATAAAAAGTTTCATTTACAATCAAACAGATGTTACTTTTTAAAACAATAAATAAGCCACCCTTAATGTCGTCAGCTGCAAAGTTGTATACCTAACTTAATAGTCTCTTAATAACGTAGTCTTTTGTGAAATTAAATTAGTTTGAATATAATTACAAAAATTCATCAAGATAATTTTTATATACATATTATAACTGCGATAGTTTATCAATCTTCGTCCCATAGAATGTTATTTCTGAAGGATGCATGCTGTACAAATAGCAAGGTCCATCACAAATATATTTTCCTGCTATGTGTATTAAGTCAAAGTATTTGTACTTATTAACGTAATTACAAAAAAATTAGTCAGGAAGTCAAAAGGAGTTTACAATGGAAAACTTTCAAAACAAAAATTCTTCGGGTGTTTTTCAAAACAAAACATGCTTGTTTACTGCCACTCATTGTTCGAGTGGTCACAGTCACTAGGAACTGCCCTTCCTGCCATTTCGCTGCTAGTGAAAAATTACACTTGTATGCGGCTAGTAAAACGGGCAGACCACGCGAACAAACCTAACAATCTGGAGAGCAGTCCACAGCTTCGTTTTATTCAGTCTTGGTGTAGCTATACCAGTGCCTCTGGTGTACTGCAGTTACACCAGATTTTAATTTTGTGCAACTACACTAGTAGCTTGAATTAAACGACTTCTGGCGACTATTATGCCGCATGCATGCATCCACAGTGTATATAAATAAAGATTCGTTTAGGGATGGAACACATACTACTAATAAACAGTTCGGGAAGATGAAAGTGGAAAAGCACTTTAGAACACAACTAATATTAATTTATGTTTCTCTCAGTTAGAGGTGTGTTTTAAATGTTATAATATAATAATTAGTAACATAAATTCAATGACATTCAGTCAAGGCCCGAGTTTTTATTTTTCCGATCTATAACATACAAGAAGCCCAGAATTAGGCTGGTATTCCTAAATACAAGGTACTATCATATCAGGATCCAGAAAAGCAAAGGTCGAGACCTAACGCGCACCCGTATTCCTAAACGTCCTGAGATGGTATCGGATAAGGCAGAGCTTATTATTTGCCGTCCCGTGTGCGGCTATAAACAAACTGCTGGGCAGTGTTTTTATAGAACAAGTAGCAGTGATATTCAACAACTATTTAACAAAAATACGTTTTTTTTTTTTTTTTTTACTTTTGTAACGTAATGTATTACATTTCAATTTGTTTTAAACTAGAAGTAATCATAAACATATTAATATAGATAAAAAAAGTACCTTATATAACTTTCGGAATTAAAGTATTAAAAATTAAATGACAATCGCTTGTGCACTGTAAAAAAAAAAGTAAGTTCACTTTTTTAAGTTGGTATCTAAGTGGACGTCTTTTGCGCGTTCGGGACGTAGAAATGCGGAAGCTCTAAGTTCGAGAAAGCATGCACATCACACCTTACCCTAGCCTCTGGGCGCAAGTAACTAACTGGCGTGCGGTCTTCTCGCCAACAACACACTTCTACGAGACATAGATGTAATTTTCACGATAAAGGTGAGTTGTATATGTCTGTACTCTATATAAGATTCTGTATCAAGATTTCAATGTTCAAAAAGTTCTGCGTAAACACCCATTTTTGCCATTTTGGCCGCTTTAATGATAACTGGTGAACCTGTAAATATGTAACGTTCTTCGAATATATTCTTAAGCAGACATCACTCATGTGCATTAAGCAGTTTTCGAATAATCTAGTAACGGCCGAATCTCGGCACATCACCTGGCGGCCTGGGAACACGGCTACCACAATGACGTGAACACGTAAGCAGGACTACGAAGGCTTTTCTTCTTTTTCTTTAAGCCTGCTTTCCATTGTCCGTTTGTGTGTTTCTCAATTTCTCTTCCACATTAAAAAAATCTAACATACAGAGCAAATGAAATCATACTTGATAAAAATATAGTTCAGTAGACTAAGTTGATTTGGCTGTTATGTAAATTGTCAATATTTTCATAATGGTGGTCATTTAAATGTTTTTTATGAGATATTTAAAACTAATTTTTTGAAGACACACGTTGTTTATATTAGCCTATCAAAATGCTGGCAATGTGAGTATCTATGTTTTCTTGATCACATGAGTTATTTGCACTAACCAAGCATCTGAAAATCACCAAACTCTGTACGTATGTGTGGTATTAACGTAGTTTTAGTATATATTATTCAGTTTGAAAACAGGATGATTCATGACAGAGTTCATTAGTACCGCGTGGAGAAATTTATGATAAAGTTAATCGAAAATGTAATTTCAACGATTCCGTGGAAATGAATTGTAGTTTAAATATGACTTCGACATTTTTTCCTCTTTTAACAAAAAAAAATTACTTTAATCTTTAATTCTTTTGACACTATTCAGAATGTAATTTTGTTTTACATGTTAAGAACTTACATTTTGTGGTTATTTTCAGGTTAAAATTACTACCACTATAATTCACTTCACAGAAAAATTTGAATTTGAGGATATATTCTCGACATATATTTCATAAGCTATCGCCACGTTAGATTAACACACTTTGTCCGCATAACTAAGAAGATAATTGTGTATTTAATGTTATTTGACGATTCAACGTTTATAATAATGAACGTCCTCGATTTTCCAAGATTTCATGTCATGAATTTGTTTAATTCTCTATAACAAGACTAAGAAAACGTAATTTTAAAATCTTTATTTTTCAAACTTTGATACTGCCTTATTGCTACTAAACTATTGTTTACTGTCAAGGTCTCCACCTGGAGCTCTGCTCAAGGAGACCAGTATATCTTTTGTCAACGACGATTTGTATCTAGATGCAACATTTAAGAGGAAAAAAAATTAGGTCCATTTGTTGTAAGTTCACTATGTTAGAAGATAGCATCATATGAAGAAACAAAGGTATATTTTCTTATGTTTATATAATTATACATAGGCTATTCAATGTGAATTTTTTGGTTTATTTGCATCAAATAGAGGAAAGTAATCTTGTTAGTTAATCTTGTACTTTCTCGGTTTATGCACGTATCATTCGCAGATTAGTGTACAAGTGTGTTTACCTTAAAAATTAAAATGTAATGTGGTCACTTACCTTGATTTTTTCCTCTCGACAAAGGACCGGAAAAAAAACGTTAAGAGAGCGTTTTGGCACGCCTATTAAAAGTGTCCTATCCCCTCTATGCACAAACCACTGAACCAGCGAGCAGATTTTCTGTCGTACGAACAGCTTTTTGGATTAGACTTTTACGAATTTGTAATTTGTTTTCATATATTTAACTAAATTTTTAATTACAACGGCATGATAATGAAGATACCTTAAACAAATTTTAAAGCTTAAATACTGTATTAATAGAACGCTTGCTGATTTGGAAACATCCTGTTACAGCTTAATTAATTAATTTTTTTTTCGTAGGTAAATATATCGTGAACACATTTAATTATTTCTGTAACTTTTATTTTACGAGACGTAACACAGATTAAATACGAGTTCTTCATGTAAAAAGAAAAATAAACGAAATTAATTTTATTTTAATGGTGAAAATTTTATTTCGGAAATTAATTTAAAAAAAATATTGGAATATTTGTAAATAACAACATGGTCCAAACTTATGAACGTAAGTTAAACGTATCGTATCTCATGAATATGTGTCTGAATAAACAGTATATAACAACGGCATTTGCATATTTTCTAAGTAGGCCGGTTAGAAAAGGCGCCTACTGATCATACGTCCAATATTCTTTCGATTTTTAAGTATTAAGAACATAAAAGTCAAGTCATTCAATTCTGTACACTAGACATGGTTTTCTTAAATACTGACTGCAATTTACAGGGGAAAAATTTATATTCATAAACAATGGTTCATTATTCGTGTAAACTTATTTTTTATTTTTTAATTATTTTAATGCTTAGAAACTATGGTTGTCGAAATAAACATTAATTTCATTACTACCGTATTGTGCTACACAATATAAAAGAAAGGGAAAATTAATTTCGGAGGGATTTAGATTCGAACCCACATAAAATTATTGTTAGTCCGACACATGCGCGTCTGCGCTACCGAATCTGTTACATAACATCGCCTGAAAAATATAAACCTATATTGCAATGCTTTGAAAATCACATTTTTGTTGATTATAGACTATTTTGGGCTTTTAAAATTCTTGTGGGTTATTACTTAGTGTTCCTGCAGCCACAAAGTTTCATTTTCTGTATGGTTCGACTGTTTTTGTTTTCTCTTTTGTTATTAAAAACGATATTCGTCCAGCAAGCGTTACAATACGTTGTAACGTGTGTAGCCGTCTGTGTAATTATATTAGAACAAGGAAGTGTCACAGATTAGTCCTGAATAAGTAATGTCCTGAACCTAAACCTTTATAAAACGTTTAGAAATACCGGCCTTAGTGGGAGTTTCAAGAATTATTTCTATGAGCTATCACAAGATACAAACTTCAATAAAAAAGGCTTACCTTAAGAGGGCGTGGTGAATACTTCAAAGCTAAAACCATTAATCTATAAGTGTAGGTTTCTTGAAGAAAATTTGCGGAAATTAAACAATAGCAATCATAGACAATAGTTTTAGCCAACGTTTTAAACAAAATTGTTTCCAGTGTTACGACTTCTGAGGCACAATCTCTGACGCCGGAACCTCATGCATATAACTGCGGCGCAAGAGATCACGTGTAACGAATTATTAATTCTGGGTAAATATTTACTCATAAAGTTTGTAAATACCATTATCTAGGATTATCATCGAGAATTTTATTCATATTGGCTTCTAAAAAAGCGTAGAAATAAATCTATGTTTTCAGGGTTTATTTATCTACCACGCACTCTTAAATACGAAATGTGAAGGGTTGAGAATATATTACTACCATGTGTTAACCACGACACGTAAAAATGCACCCTTTAATCCCGGTACACCCTATGCATAATTCAGGACCTGATTCCATACCTAATTCAGTACAAGTAGCACTGCGACTGTGTGTACCGCAACTACGCTGCTTCCAGACAGAATCCTAGTGTATGTTCGCGCGCATGCGCAGTGTATAGTTTCAGTCACCGCGCATGCGAAATACACAAGTAGAGTTACCAATGTGCTTTGAATAGAAATAAAATTATTGTTTCCTACTTACTGAACATACGACCGTCGGGTGTTTTAAAACCTAAATAATACAATATAGTTTCATTATTTGGTAACCACGTGCAAATCTTGTTATGAAAGTGTTTTCGGCAAATATACTGTTGTAATTTTTCTAATTTATGGAACATAACAACCAACATCACAAACATATATTCTCCTTTATGTACTGAGACACAGAAGTAAACAGTGATAGTTTGTACACAACACAGACGTTTTGCTACAGAATTTTGTTGTGAAATCTCAATCGATGTCAATGAACAGCATTGAATAGAGAATCAATGATAGTGTGTATTGGGCTTAAGAGGGTGTGGCAGATAAATTAGCGCTGAATTCTTCAATTGAGATCTACGCGTTTTCGAAAGTCAGTATAGAAAAACGGTAAAATAGCAATCCTTGTTGTTAGTGATATTTGCCAACTTAATTAGGAAACATTTACTCACAATAATGCATTTGTTTAGTGTGATCTCTTGAACCGCAATTAAATGTACGAGATTTTGGCGTCAGAGATTGTTCTTCAGATATACGTTGGTAAAAACTATTGTCTAGAATTGCTGTTATGTATTTTTGCAAAATGTCTTCGAGAAACCTATAATTCTGAACTAATGCTTTAAGCGCTGCATTATATACCATCCACTCTTAACTTTTGTCGTGCACTATTGTTATTCCACTATCATCTACAAGAATTGTGAAAACCTTATCTCAAACACACTTTATTAAGCAAAGATTCACAAACAAATCGTAACTAATTTTCACTAGGTGCGCTTGTTATTGCACTACATCAGCTACACCACCTCCAGACCTGGTGTAATTTGTTTCTGCCAAAATTACACTGCTGCAGAACACTAGCTTGAATGAAACTCACTGTAATCACAACATGACGTCTCAACCTGTTGAATGAAACAAATTTTTTCTGGCTAAGCTATACCATTGCAATACTGTAGCCACACCAGTCTGAATGAAACGAAGCTATAGCCCCACCAACTTGAATGAAACTCAGTGTATCCACAGTATGATGTCATATCCTGTTGAGTGAAACACATTATTTTTCTGCTGTAACTACATCAGCAGTGTAATGATGTAGCTCCACCAACTTGAATGAAACGAAGCTCATGTAGGCCTACAACGAGCTTCTGTTATTTGTTCATTCGAACTGTTTTGCAGCGCTGGAATGTACTATTATTGCATGTCGTAGTGCGCCTTCGAGACAGCTAGTTTGCGACAAACTTAAGACACTTATGAAATACTGAAACACACTCGCTGCAGTAGGATAGGTTATCTCAACCATGTCACCAGGTTTTGTCAGTTACCAGGATATAACAACCGCCTGTTATGGTTTTTAAATGTTGGGAATAAAAAAAAACCTGCATATTTTCTACATGACAAATATTTTGCTAAATGTTACATATGTAGTGCATTCTTTACATGAAATTGTATTTATATTTTAATATAATATTAGTTTTAGTAGTTGATCGAGAGGCCGTCAGTTGAAATTTCGAACACGGGTAAACGTACTTGGGGTAAAATTTCAAATATCAAAAACTTGAAATTTTGGCTGAGTTTGCTACCCTCGTGAATGTTCATAAACGCACTTTGCTGTACGAGTGCGTCACGTTGACGGTTCACAGTCGCAAACAGAGGGAGTTGTTATCGCTTTAGACGCAAAGTCTAGTTATGCGTGTGTAACGATCGCAAAACTGCTTTACCTCGCTTTCATAATAGAACACTATAACGCAGTGCTAGAGCGATGGACACTCGCATGGTTGACAACGCGGTAGGGTTAATCATAAATAAATCAATCGTGCTCTTAGTTTTAACCTGCTGATAGCTTAGATAGTTGTCTGTAAGCCCTCCAGAGTGTACGTTGTTCTTTGTCAAAATACAGTGATGGTCGTCGAGAAACTTACTGAAAACAATGTAGGGTAGGTAACCATGCTTGACGATTATCATATATATATACACACATGAAGATTCAACGGCCGAACAGATGAGAGTGCCGTTATCATGTAGGCAGATGTTCTGTTTCTTGCAGGCTAAGAGGCACCGTCAACAAAGAAAACCGTGGGAAATTGCGGGTAAATTGGATTGTTTTAACGTATCGTAAAACGGGGTGCTTAGAAACATTGGGGTGAATAGAATCAAAATAAGAAATAAATTCCTAGCTGACTCCTTTGCTTAAAAAATTATAATCACAATAAAACTACTGTTTGTAAACTGTTTTAACTTGCCTACCTAGAAACATAATTTTTAAAACAGAATTAATACAGAAAATTTAGCTTTAAAATTGTGTTTATATTCACCCCGTTTTACTGTCCGGTTGTATATCAGATATCAAATTTGTTCTTTATTTATTGGATTTTGATAAGCATTTAAAGCACCAGTATCATTGTGATTAAACATAAAAAAATATTTCTGGAGACTGGATTCAATATACACCTAATCAGGATGCATACACCTTATGTGGTAAGAGGTGACAGTGATAGGCATAGCCCTGCGTGGCACACCTCTGTCTACAGACCTACTTAAAACTATGAAATTTTAAAATAAATTCCGGTATTAAGTTTTTCCAGGCTGTAGAATGTAATCTGATACATATTTATCAGTAAATTTTGAAATCTCTTCTTCGTCCAGGATAAATGTAGCGTTGGTCGCTGTAGTGCCTTTCGGTACTCCAAATGTTGAATTTGATAGTAAAAAAGTACAATGTTTGATGGTATTTGTGAAGAGGAGATGAGAATCTGCAGTGCGTGCATCACTAAGATTATAAAACACTGGAAGAGAGATAAGCAGTTACAAGTAAGAATAATTTATTGCCACGCCTCACTGCTAGGTACATGACGTGGAAGCAGGCAGGAAGGACATCGTCACAAACCCATGTAGCGACACAAGGTGTAGTACTTGCGTTGGTGAGCAGTGGACTTGCTGAGACAACCGTAGAGATCGTTGATCTTGAGGCAGTCTGTCTGGCTCATGCCCTCGCGTTGTCCCAACTTCACGTCCTTCTTCTTCGGCGTTATGGTCGGCAGTCCCTTCTCCTTGCTGCAAACACCAGCCACACAACTCAGCTGTCTCTCAAGACCGTCTTACGATCATAGCTAGGAATATCTGTAACGTTAGAATGCATGCTTGCTCGTTATCTTATCCATGAGAAATTTGTATTAATTTATGTTATATGCTGAGATATACAATCTATAACAGCATACACGACATCTTCCCACTAAATGTAAAACAAATCAATAATTTAACTATGTTAAAAGAATTGCATAGTCTGCATATAATAATTTTTGTTTCCAATTTGACGAACGAAAACACAAGACTTGAAACTTGGGGAAAACGCTACAGTTGTCTTCTTACCCGAACATTTAAGTTTATAGCACAGCCTTACTTTCCCCATCATTATGATACCTGTACCACAGACTGCAAAAAGGTTTAGCCTTATTAAAATGTCTTCTTCTTACCCAGTGTCAAACAAAACCTTCGCTTCTGTTTGAAGTTAGGGGCGACCACTAAAGAACTGAAGTTTTTTTAAACAGCTTTAACAATAAACAAATTGTATTGTATGATGACTCTTACTATATGACAAGGTGACCTATCTGCTGCATATTATGAACACTGTAAATGAGTAGATATTGTGACATGCAGGGACGGATGTAAGGGGTTGGAGTAGGTGCGGTCCTCTGCTCTCCAGCACTTACAAAAACCACCTTTTACTATTCTAAATTCTCAAATTGCATTTAATTTGTGTACCTATTTTACGTATAATAATGCCTGTAAAGTACAGTAAGCATGAATCGTGTGCGTGGGATAGAATATTTGTAATTTTTTTTAAGACGACCACATTCGTGTACACAAGAAGAATAAAATTCGATAAGCTATTAACACAATAAAACACTAAGAGTAAAACAAATGAGTAAATAATAATAATAACTCTACAGTAAGTACTGAAACTTGGTGAACACAAACAATTTTCATTTTATTCAGTTCAATCGTCATCAATAACATGAATTTATTACCAGACCTACTCACAAAATGCAATTCACGTTTCCTTTTTCTGTCGTTAAGTCAAATATATCATGATTAAAAAAAAAAAAAATAACATTTCATATTTTGTCTACGATTAGTCGCCACAATAAGATAAAATCGTACTTCTGTGTAATTAGTATAATTGAAACAAAGGATAAGACAAAATGTTTATATCCCTTATCTAGAAGAAAATAGGTAGTTGTATAAACATATTAATTATGAACACGGCGAAAACCAATGTACTAACTAATAACTACGTATTACGTTATTACCTGTTAATGCTACCACTCACCTAAAAGAGTAACTTCCATAATGTAGGACACTGTCATAGTCGTACTCGAAACTGTAAGTCGTATTCTCAAGACTCTCTTTTTCAAAGTTCACCTTGAATTCTGCAAAACAAAAAAAATAAATAAAACATTTCATTTATGAAATTTCTACTAATGTTTCCACTCTTTCTAAGATGTATCCATTTAAACTGAATTTAATTAATAGAACTTTCAACAGAAAGACACATGCAAACATAACAATTCAGAAATAGGCAAGATGGATTAAAACAAGCCAAATGGAAGAACTGCGTAATATTAAATATGTCACATTTGTATGTAACAGCAAACTGGAATTACGAAGCTATTTAATCTTCATTTCTTGTGGCAAACAAGTTTACAGGCTTAAAAAAGTTTTCATGTATAGTGCGAGTATTCATTCAAATAACCTATGCGATGCGATTATACACATATAAAGTAGAAAGGTGTAAATAGGCCCATGTCCAAAATGTAATACGTAACTGAGTAAATGGTTAATTGATCATTCAAGAATGTGTAACGATGTGACATATATCACACATACGTTGATGGACAAATTTGTAGCATATAGTCCTGTACTGTTTTGCTGCTGTGAAGTTAATCAGCATGAACAATATGGCCACCAGAGGTGTTGCATGGTATCAAGTATAATGAAATAATTGCTACCAGGTCTTGGTACAAAATACGCAAAATAATTTCCTACAAAATGTACAATAATTATTTCACTATATTTATTTAACGGTAACATTAACAATTTTTATCGTAAAATAACTGAAGAGTGAAATTTGCACTGTTTTTGATGTAAATCACATAAACAAGTTCAGTGTAGTAACAAACTCACTGTGATAAAGTTTCTATGCATCCATATTTTTGTAATTTTTTCGTTACTGTTAGCAGGAAATATTTGACCCTGAATCACGTCTCCTTTTCCTAGTCTTGGAGTACTGGAGTATACGATCATAGAAATGAGACAAGCATTTTTGTATAGAACTAATTACGTAAATTCTATTACGATTTCCTAAAAATAACCGGACGTTCTTTCCTAAAGAAGAGTAACTGAAAATAGGATTAGAGGATTAAGCCTGAGGCCAGTTCGTATGTGTAGTTCACCATGAATATGTCTGAAGCAAGCTTGCATTTAATAACACAGGCTGAGTTGGAGTCCAGTTTGCGATGTAGATGAGTCTAAGCCCAGTATATTGACGCTGTTTTATAAAAATAACTGATTGGGTCCCAGACTGCAGATGTCATTCATCAAGAACAGAAAATAAGAGTGAGTTTCCTAACATATCACTAAAAGTAAACAAACAGAGCAGGCAGTAAAAGTAGGAAAATAACGAAGAAGAGAAGGGCTACGGTGGACCAGTTCTGAGTGATTGGCTGCTGGGTAGTGACTGCGCCAGAGAGACGTACCTGGTATGATGTTGTCGTAGTGGATCTCGACGTACTCGTCACGGTCGGCTCGAGACTGCTCGTGGAAGAGACCTAGAGCATGCAGCAGCTCGTGTATGGCGCGACCCTCGTTGCCCAGGCAGTTAGGTCCGTTCCTGTCGGGTGGCTGCAGTGACAACAGCTGAGGCCCGCCGAATTTGCCCACGAAACTCCAGCACCTGCAACATCACGAACCTCGCCATCACGCTTACCCTCTGCCTCTCTTTCCGGAAACTATCTCTCGATAATCATACTGTAGCTCATTCACGATTAAGTCAGCACTTTAACACATATTTATAGAACTATTTTCATCGTATTTGTGTATTTCCACTTAAAGTGAATGTATTATTGTCTCGTATATTAGTTTTATTTCATGGTGTTTTTATTTACATGCAATGGAAATACACAAGTTACTGATAATGTATCTGAAGAAGGGTACTCAAGTACTGACTTTATCGTGAATAGTCTATAAACAATTAAACTCTACGCAGACTTAAGCGTGAATGAATTATATTGTTTAAAACTGCGAGGGCCACACATTTTCTTCTCTTTATGTAAAACACTCATAGTGTGCAGTATTTTCTCTCTGAGGCTTCTAAGTAACCATTTTTACAGCGTAAAAGTCCCGTAACACATGTATTTTTTAACTATGCATTTATAAATGTCTCAAAACGTTTTACATAAAGCTTGAATCGTCCATATCGCATCACTTCAGACATAAACTCTAATGAAAACTACGTCGACCCTTACGCTTTTCTGTATTCTGCAGAAATATTTTCAAGACCGAAATCGACAATTTTTTTGGTCATTTTCCGTTCTTACAAAAAGGTCAGATGAAAGAACAGGTGGGGATCTAACATTCGTACACAAACAAGTAATGTTCCTTCTACGCTGTTCATAAGTAGACATTGCTCAAAGTAGTTTCCGAATGAAATATGATTTGTTTGCTTAAGCTGTGTACGCCAATTCACACCTTGGCCAGGCATCCATCCATCTGCACTCAGTTAACTACTTTATTTTGTTACGATACAAACACTGGCCTCTCTAGCGTGTTAACGTATGTGTGTGTGGGGGGGGAGGGGTTGAGGTAGGCATATTTTCTAATTCAAATCCCTACAGAGTTCGTATTGCCAAATAAATCAATTATATTCTTTCTCAATCTCATTACTTAAATGTTACCCGTAAGGGTGTCTTGATTCTTACAGCGAATAATCCATTTAGTCTTTCGTCTTTCTTATTGCAAAATTCAACCGCATGAAAAATCAAACATACTGTGATTCAGGAAATTGTGAAAGAAACGAAGACAAAATAATTTGAAACTAAAAACTATATAATGAAGCCAACAAATGCACATAACTTATTTCCTAAATAGCGTCTGTGGAAAAATATAATCCAATGAAACCAAACTAGGGATACTGGCACTGCCCACTATGCACAAAAAATTCACTTTGTAATATATTAAATCACCCTGAGTTTATGCATTATGATTGCTAATATCATTTCCCTCATATATCTGATACTTTCAAAATTGCATAGAAAATTATAGCTCATGAACGGATTATAGTTTAAACGCAATCATTTTTAGAAATGCAATACTGTTGCTTGAATATATCTTGTGGAAGAAAGCTGATTAAAGAATCACATCAAAATACATATTGTCTAAGAAAATATAAATGTCACTATAAACGTTTGAACAAAACATAACGATTCATATTTTTCTGAAGAGAATGTTCTTCCTAAGCTGTCAAGGAGATATTATCGCGATTCCTCGATATGGGGCAGTGCACTCTTCTCGGTTACTTTACTCTACCGACTCTCTCTCTCTATTTCTCACTGACATCACGAAACTGTCAGAAATATCAGTCCCTACGTAACCTCTCAAATTTGTTAGTAAATTTCTGAACTATCTCAACGAAAAAAAAAAAAAAAAAAAAAAACTCCAGGGGTTTAAACTTATCCGTAACTATGAAATGGTACGTCAAATAATTTCTGGATTTGTTTTGGCATTCGCCGCCCATTGTTTCTCAAAATTTTCAAATGGGGCACCTGGCAGTCCTTACTTTGACATGTATAACATGAAACAAAAAATGCTCTATTTGCTACATATTTTAACACAAACATTTCTATAAGACTTGCATAACATAAATTAATTTAAGAACTTAGCTGATTGAATGGATTTTGGTTAAGTCCGAGAGCAGTGACATGACGTGAGCATGTAATAGCGCTGGAATTGGTGAGTGGCGGGGGGTGGCAGGGGAAACGTTTCATCGATAGCGAGGTCAATAGAAAAGTAAAAATTGGTTTGTATGACCTGATGAGAAACCTTCATAGCACTCGCCTTGAGAGATTTCGGAAAAGCGCAGATAACTTCAATCAAGATGGCCGGACCATGAATCGCGTCATTATAAGTACCTTAAAGGTAACTAACAGCCATGAGCTCAGAAGAACACGGTAACGATGTTACGGCCGTCATGAAACACTAGGATGGATATACTTGTTGAGCGACTGTGTAGAACAACTGGTGGCAGTGTCGACGAGTTAACTCACCCTTTAGGAAACTTGATAGGCCAGATGAGCAGGAAGTCCTTGGCCTTCCCGTCCCACGGCACGAACTTGATGCACGTCATGAAGTTCAGCATAACTATCGCCTTGTATATCGTGACGTGGTCTTCCGGCTCTGTGGACACAATTATCACATACGTCCTTGGTGACGCGTTGTGTTCTATACAGACATTTACCTACTACATGTACAATACGTTAGCATGTTTTGTGAGCGAAGATATTTATGTCAGCACGTCACAGCGAGGTGAATGGAGCAGGACTGAATGAATGGGAAAGTAAGGTTCGATCTCGCCGAGGATTGAACCCAGATCCTCGTGATGGGAGACTTGTGAATACCGCATTCTAAATCTGAATCAGTGAATATCCACTGATTCACGCTGGTGGACGGAGTAGTTTCAACAATTTGAATAAGTGAAAGTAGTCACTGTTTAATTAGTGAATATTCACTGATTTCCTTTACGAGTGCCAACATCTCACAAGTGAATCAAAGAATATTCACAGTTTTTTGTTGTTTTCAAAGAACAGTTTTCACTTATTGAACCAGTGAAAATTACTTGAAATTTTTGGACATCCACTAATTAACTTGTGGAATGTTGGCCCTCTATCTGAATCAGTGAATAGTCACCGATTTCACAGTGGTTTCTCACTGATACTATAGAGACATGCAAAATTCGCGTTATCATTTGGTAGCAGACTAAACTTCACACTCCTATACATAACAGAGCATAATCTGCGATTCAATTGGCCACGAACTTTTATATGTTCTCATTTACGTGTGTTGCGTCTTTACAGAGATTGGCATAACTACCGTGTAAGCATTCTCCGCGGTAAGTCACGACAATATCGGCCAGCCGGAGACGTCGAACGAGCCTATAGTCACTTGGAGTCTAGTAAACTGTCAGATAATAAAGCGAATTTTGCATGTCTCTACGTTTGTTGAAACTGCTCCATCCATCGGCGTGAATAAGTGAATATTCACTAATTCAGATTTCGAGTGTAGCAACTACGCCGACCACTGTCTAGGTAATCATTAATTTATGTAACTGGAATCAACAAGTACAGAAGAATAACTACTTTTATTGGTATTCACAGTTTCATATAATTTATTTAAATGCTTAATACATTAATATTTATTTCAATACACTTTATAACACGGAACAATTCTCAGGCCCAAACTTTTGGACGACGTCGATTGCGGACATCAGTCAATTGACAATTTATTTTTCTTTTTCGTGAATCACCCTCCAAAAATGTACAATATGTTAGTTAACCATCATGCACGCATACACGTATTTATATGTGCGTGTTTTCAGCGGAACAATTGTCCTGCCAAAATGCTCCGAATTCCTATTTCTTGCAAACCCTTTGACGTGTCTAATAAGTATGAAGGAAGTGCACTGAAGCCAGTGCCAGTAAGTATGAAGGAAGTGCACTCAAGCCAGTGCCAGTAAGTATGAAGGAAGTGCACTCAAACCAGTACCAGTAAGTATGAAGGAAGTGCACTCAAGCCAGTACCAGTAAGTATGAAGGAAGTGCACTCAAACCAGTACCAGTAAGTATGAAGGAAGTGCACTCAAGCCAGTGCCAGTAAGTATGAAGGAAGTGCACTGAAACTAGCACGAAGATGTTGGCTCCACTCACCGTACAACGGACTGATGACGTAAGGGACGGTGCCGTTTGTCCACATCCTGTCTGGCAGGACGTCCCATCGCAGTCCGACTCGCCAGTAGTTGTACAGCTGCAACATGCGTAATTCAGATCTACCAACTGTGTCACCTTGTTACAAAGTACCCTCTGTGGCTGGAAGAACTAGAACACTTCAATCGTGTGGTGTTACAGTTTTCTATGTACGTAAAACTAATTGCTTTAAATGAAATTTTTCTTGGTAAACCTGTGCTGCTAGTTTATATGTGTGAGATGTGAATAAAGAAAAACGAGTTTCCTTCTAAACAGAACATATAAGTTTTGTGTCAGCTTATTTTTATCGTACAAGCTGGAAACGTATGGAGGTAGTGGCACAAAGACCTGTTATTTGTACCACTGGCAAAAGTGAACAAAAATATTTATAATTAATTAAATTAAGAGGAAATTATAAACTTTAGTTTACAAAATTAAAAATACAATTGCAAGGGTAGGCATTTACAGGACTTGTTAAACTAACACATATGCCTCAACTGACTGTTTTGTTCTTCTCGGCGAGGCCCACGTTACTATATAATCTTTTACTGTGTTTTAAAATCCCCAGACTTCTGAGCAAATAAGTAATCTCATTAAAAAAAGACTTGAAAACATTAAATATGACCTCGCAATTTTGATTCTCGTAGCAATACTTTCTTATTCTCAATCTAGAAAATTGTTTCTGTGTGAAAGGGATGTCATTAGAATGACTAGGCACCACTGAGTGTGTAAATATCTATCCTTGTTCACGCCACGGCTCTACGGTAGACATCATACTGATAAAATCGCATAGTTAATTCCCGTTCAATTTTCAACAATTGAATGTAAAATTCACGTTTCTCCGCACATGTACGAGCAGACTGCTGATTGGCCGGGAAGTTTTCATGCTCATATTCTTAGCGGAAGTCTGGGAACCAGCGCAGTTGTCACTTCACTTAGCTGAGTGTTAAACTTTATTGGAAACACTGCCAACCTACATAGAGTGCACATGACGCAGTTAAGTAATAAACATGTCCATACAAATATACCGGCAATTGGAAGTCAGTATAGCTGAAATGTAAAAGAAAGTCCTAGATAACTTTGTGAGGGAGTATTTCACAATAACCACACATTTATTCTCTACGAACTCTAACACAGTTACAAATTGTGAAAATATCCGGTGTCGCAGATAGTTTCCCGCGAATGCATCGCGCTGGTAAAATGTTTTAAGCTTTGATCTCAAAGTTAGCAAGAAATACTTTCTGTGCTTGTATTGTTTTTATTTTACTGACGCTGACGTAACAGTATATATTATACATTTTACATAAAGTGACAGGTGTTACTTGATATAACATGTCACCTTAACTTACTGTAGTCTCTGGGATGCCAGAGCAACTGACCTGTCCTCCCGGTGTGTGCAGTCTACTTTGATGAGCACCATATTTTTTTCCTGCGGTTGGTTTTCTCTCTCTTATAATGGAATATTACAGTTATGTTATTATACTTTGGACAGGTAAATGAACTAAATATATATAATTAAACTCAGGGGGCTGTGCGTTGCTACAAGAATTCAGTTTCCTTGCAATGTTTCAATCATGATTCTCACTACGGGATGGTCGGGGTGGAGACACGTAGCCAACCCCAGCCTGGAGGGTCACAGACAAATGAAACATTACGTCAGACTTTACAAAGGAGCAGCGGCAGAATGCAAGGGCGGGATAAACGAGAGTGCCCTGAGAAAACCCGCTAGTCAACGACCTCACGTGTAACTAGGGAGCTGAATAATTCACGTTTCCTTTTGGACGCATTTAAGAATTCGAGCAACTATTAGTTCGTTTCACTTTCTCAATTGGCTGTTGCTTTATTTGACTTCTCCTGGAGAGCGTTGAGCCTATAATGAAGAAGCAAGTACATAGAGGCCAAATTGTGTTGTTCCACCGTGACAGCGAGCAACCAATGAACAGCTGTTGTTTGTGTGAGTGCACATATGTTCTTGGAGACCAGCCAACACGTAAGTGAACACGCGAATTTTCCCGTCTCTACATATAATTTAGAAGCGACAAATATTTCAGCAGTTGTTTTTCACTTGATACAAAAATAATACTGTCGTTTCCAGTGCGTGAGAAATAATTCATACCAAATTTTTTGATTCTTTGAAACATTAGTGGTTGTAGATTTGTTCACTGTATGAAACATAATATATGCTATACAAACGTTTGCAAGTCAACAGCTTACAAATGTTTTTTTTGTAAGAAATATACGTAGGGCCCGGTAGTTTTCTCGAAAATATTTTTGCAGCACTTTGTTTCAGTGCCTTACGTGCGCACCTGCATCTCTACTATTTGGTCAGTGATTGGATGCCGAAACACCCAGCGTGTGGAGGTTAAACCCGCAAATCACAGACGTGTTGTGTCACAGCTATCCATGCACTGATTGGCACAGTCGAATGAATAATAACTCTGCACAAAAACACTCTGCCAATAATCATGAAGTTGAGCTGCAGGTGGGCACGTAAGATACTGAAACAAAGTGGGGCAAAAATATTTTCGCGAAAACTACCGGGCCCTACTTATATGTAAACTTAAATTGTTCACTGAGCGCGGGTCTTACCGCAGTTACATAAAATATAATAATTTATTAAAGTGTTCAATACAATATTTACAATTTTAGAAAACCGTATCAATAGTTGAGAAATGTTCACTACTTGTCCAGATATGCACAGCGAAAGTATTTTGGCGTTAGTCGTTCATAAACTTTACACCGGGTGCATAATATATCATCCACATGACAATTGACCTAAATTAACGATATATTTAACGCAATATTTCATTTGTAAATGCCGTTCACCGAAGCTACATCAGAGTTTATTACAAAATGGATGCTTCGCGTAGCATGTATACGAGAGGGTTTAATTATTGTTCACTCGGCGTAATATAACGTGTGTACAATCTCGTGAAGGTCTTCTTGTTGGTTGCCAAACAAGTGAGCAACGTCGTTTCCTGATTGGTCAGCGAAAATAGCTTCGAATAAGAGTTTCCGAGGGTGGACTCAGCTTGTGTAGGAGATCACACGCAAGGGAAAGTTGCCTGCCGAGAATCACACAAATAGGCGGGACCACGCTAATGTAACTGTACTCACGACTATCACAGAAGTGAAAGAGAATTCCATAATTAGTCTCGGTCCTGTTGTAATTTTCAGGACTATTGTGTGTCGTGTTTAGTTAAATAACTAGCATGCCGGTAGCTAGACTCGCATTAGCAGCTGTCTTACAAGAATATCCCGTCAGTCATACTCGCAGTGAAAGAGACGGCTTGAACTGAACTAAGGGAAATTACTCTCCCGTGACTGGGCTCTTGCATTTTATAAAGTCGTCGTGAGTCAAGATAGTCACTTTCGTTGCGAGTAGCACGATTTGAGATATTATTGCAAAGTAGCGGTTAATTGTGCAGTGACGTCACGCTATAAGTGAATCAGAATATAGTGAACACTCAAAAAAACCCCTGTTTAATTTCTATTTTCGGCCAGTTTATATCTTTCCACCGAATGTAAACATAAAAATTGCCACGTGATTTTATATTTACATAGGGTTGTTCAATGTTTACATATACATTACACTTCTCCGAGTGCTGAGTATATGCTGTTCTCAATACTAATCTTTTAGTTATAAATACCTACGAGTAAACGTTTAAACAATGGTTTCTGTTCATCGACTCTAATTGATACAACACCCTCTATTACCGTTACGGATATCGTAAATACGTGCATAGTATATTCGAATTTGTAACTCAAAACCTCCACCAAAAACATACGACATGACACACGCAATTCAATAACTCAAGTTCTGTTCAGCATACTGCCATGAATGACGACAATGCACTTAACAGAAACAATAAATAACGTATTTTCTATATGTGAAACAGAAAATAATATTTGTTTGTAATTCCAGATACTCAGGCTGGCGATCGTAAAACAAAACAAATTAGAGATTATCAATGAATTCACATCATTTACAATGATTTTTGAATGTGTTTATCCGAAACCCATACTGACTGAACAACTCGGACAAACACGACTCAACTCGTTTCCAATCGAAGCGGCGAAAATCTCTGATTCCATCTCTCGGTGGAATTTTGAACTACCTCTGTTGCGCGGGGACGTAGCGGCAAAGTGTCGACAACAATTTTGAATTCAGTGGGCGGTTTAATAACTTTGTGGTGGCGCTAATCAGTCAAACTACAGTCAGTAGGTATGACGATAAGATCATAATAAATATTTTTAAAGTATTTGTACACAGAGAGGTCTATTGCATTTGTTGTTATTTCACTAATGCTGTATTCAAATAAGAAAATACAGGGAACTGCATGCAATGATTCGCTACCAACCATACAAGCAATAATGTAACTCAAATCTTGATAATGTTGATACATGCAGTAACAGCTTGTGATTTTTTTTCAAAG
Organism: Medauroidea extradentata; assembly: GCA_003012365.1. Classification (NCBI taxonomy): domain Eukaryota; kingdom Metazoa; phylum Arthropoda; class Insecta; order Phasmatodea; family Phasmatidae; genus Medauroidea; species Medauroidea extradentata. The sequence goes on along the minus strand of PNEQ01100177.1, from coordinate 25,286 downwards.
GTTAAGGGCCGTATTTATAAACGGCTTTCGAATGAGAACTAACTGCTATCCCCATAGAGAAAGCATTGGTGAGAAGTTGGTTGTCATTCGAAAGCCGTTTATAGATACGGCCCTAAATCTTAAGTGTTCACTTTATTATGAATAACCTATAGTTACTTAGCTACACACGCCGAAAACCAACACTGAAATGTATAATGTACTGGAGCAGTTGGCCGCACTGGGCCTGGAAACTCCCTACAGCTGGCTTTAGCTCTTGTTGGAGGCTAGACGCGTCCTACACAAGAGTCTGATGCGACCGCTGACAGACGTCTAGTTACGTTCACAAAACGAAAGCTTTACTCGTTAGAGTAGAAGTTACTCTCAAGTCATATACGAAAACCTGGGACGTGTACAGTCTACCTCCGTTCAATATCTCTAAATATTTAACTTGTACTCTTTTCGCCGGATCAACTCAGATCCACCCTGCTCGGGAACATGGTGGATAGCAATCAGCAGACGACAACCAAAAATATCGCGTGAAAAGTGAACGAACACTCGCTTCCTCATGCATATACAAAAGAAAATCTGTTTTTCGGTGGTTAACTCTGGCTTGTTTGTACAGCATACATTACCAGTACCCAATCGTAATTGCATATACGTATGTTGAATCAGTACAAAAGGATATTTTGCAATATATGAACTTGGTGTACGGCAATGAAATAAACCGCTTCTGCAGATTTAAGCACATTTTATAAATAATCCGCCAACAAACAATTTGTGGAGTTTTTTTCACGCTCGAAAGAAAACCATTACAAGTCGAACGATCAAACAACTCCGATCAGGTGACCAATACTACCGGGTAGATAATAACTTGCAGGTTTTAGTAAGAGCTTGAAGGAGTACAGTGTAAGCTCACCTCTGAAGTAAGAGCCATGTCTCCCTGGAATAGTCCAGGCCTCACTTCTGGGTCCTGCTCTGTCTCCTGCAGGTACCGTATATCTTCCAGGCTCAGCCTCACTGGAACACACATACACAAGAGCTCACACGTCATTAGAGACGATGAGAGGGAGCGGTCATGGCTATAGGAACCGACCCTAACTTCGCTTGGACTGCAGTGTCAGCTGCTCCGTACGTATAACTGGGGGTGATAGAACGGTCAGACCATTCGTCTTCCCCCAAGGTGGTCTAGGTTAGATCCCCAGCAGGGTCAGTCCCAGATTTTTAGTACGTGGGAAACCTGCCGGACAATGCCACTGGTCTGTGGGTTTTCTCCGGGATCTCCCATTTCCCCCGCCCCGTCACACTCACCAAATGTCACCTCTCACCAGCGCTGACCAAAATCTCTCACTCGCTTACCACTGTCCCAGCATGCAAGAACACTAGTCGCATTGCTGCCAATTTCTGCAAGGCTGCAGCCATCCACTGTAAGCGACGCAGAAAAATATGTAGCCCAATGAAAGTTTAATTCAGTATCTTACCACACTTATACCGGCAGCTCTGTAAGACATGCTTTACTAGTGCCAATAACGGCTTGGAGAGATGACAAGTATTCAAAACAATATATTCCTCAGAACAAATATTAACTCGACGATCTTTTAACAGTGAGTTAAAGTGGTACCAGTGATTAGAGGAATGTGCAGATGGATCATTAGCAGGCGGTACTCTTTTTTATGTTTCTTTGATCTTTGGCTGAAAAATTGGTCGCTATCTTGGATAAATGTAATTTTCTGTAGAGCTATTTCAAGTGCAACACGATGGAAACAACTCTAAGATGGCAGGGAGAGACTCGAAGGTTGACGCGGCAGAGGTATTTGTGAACACTCAGTGGTGTAGGCGCAGGTAATAAGATGTTCCCAGAAGAGATAGAGGAGGAAAGAATGAAGCCGATTTTATGAACAAGGTTCAATTTTATAATATAACTTAATGGAAGCATTTAATCAAAGTAACATTCAAACTGTAAATATTTTTCGGTTTACAGCTTGAATGTAACTTTGATGAAATGCTTCCATTAAGTTATATTTTTAAAAAAATTGAACCATATCAAATTCAAAGTGGCATTGTAGGAAGTGCATGGAAAATAACATAAAACAAAATAATAAAAATTGTTGGAAATTGTTAGTGTCCCACATTAAGGTATTACAAGCGTTCCAATGTAATGTTTTTTTATGTTGCAAAACACGTTTTGTGCTATTGTTTAGTTCATTATATTCACGAAAATATATTTGGTTACGACATCTATGATATAAGTTACGAATGATCTCATAAATATTGTGCCAATATTACAACAAATCGCTGCATGCGATTATTTAAAATAATTACATAGTAAAATATTCCTGGATGTAAAAGAGTACACAAATAATTTGAACTTGGGTTTTTTTTATCAATGTTTTGCTACATTTTTCTTTTCCTGTATCGCAAGTATAATAAATAACCTTTTCCTGAAAAATCTACACTTTTAAGTAATCACTTAATTTTATTTACAATCAAATGAAAAATTTCCTGTAATAATTTTATTTATTAGTAGAGGAACTGACGAAGCAACAAGAAAAAAACATTTTCACGCGGGATGACTGTTTGGTTAAGAATTTTTACTTTTTGCTTTGTTCATAGCTTGTTTGCTCCTAGGAAGTACACAGACCCGCAACTCACTCCAGGCCGGCGGGACGGTTACCTGCAATACACCAGGCTTATCGGCCTCATGCTTTCCTGCTCTATCTCTTCTGGAAACACCTTATTGCCTGCGCCTACACCACCGAGTGTCTACAGATACCTCTGTCGCGTCAACCTTCGAGTCTCTCCCTGCCATCTTACAGTTTTCTAACGTGTCGCGCGAAGACCAACTCAGTATCTGTATGGCGTTGTGGTTCCTAAGATAGAAACTTGTGAGGCCGAAAGAAAAGAGAATATAACTCCGACGCGGAAGCTGAAGATAAGAAGATGGTAGTAAGTCTACCCACTTCTCTAGGAAAGCCAAGGATTCATGACCCAGTAGTGTAGGAGAAGACTTCTTCGGTGTGCCAGTTGGTAATAGTTCATCTCCGAAGAAGCGAATGCAAAATCTGGATACTCTTACCACACGTTATAGTTGTGTTTGGCATAGTATTGTTAAGGCGGGAATTTAAAAATGAGAAGAAATTTGTGACCCGGCAGTGGATACTGAAATTATAGGTGAATATTGTAAAATTTCTGGAAAATTTCACATATTGACGAGTAGTAAGTGTGTATATGTGGTGAGCAGCTATAAAAGTTAAAGCCGCAAAAATAAATTATTATTTCAGTTAACTTAACTGCCTGTGAAAGAAACTAGGCTAAGGAACATTCGAGGTGATCCCCTTTGCTGTTTTAAAACACACACACATTTAAAGAAAGCCTTTTCTTAATAATTTTTGTCGGCAGCGATGTGGCAAATCGTTTCCTACACTTTTATCACTTCCTAAATTCGATCTTCCCACATAGCATAGAAGCTTATCTTAAGTGTTTGCCTTGGCAGACATTTTTACGTCAAAATTAAACTTAAAACGTAAGCTTACAATTCAAACTTGCAGTAAGGCTTACTTCTGCCAACTAGTTAGGTATCATACTACAAGCTTACCTCAATATTTTTGACCTGTCATGTCAAGCCTAATGTAAGCTTGTTGGTTTGCCCTGGTAAACTAATCATAAGGTAGGGTATAGTTGCAGCATCAGAAACTCTACAGCAAAGATGGAGGCTGCAATTCTCTCCGAGACGTCGGGAAGAAATACAACAGTGACGTGGCTACAGCCCAGAAGTCGAGAAGCTATTACGATGTTGTGTAACAAAATACTGTCATATTTTATATTTTAACAACACTGTTCTTTGCAAATTCAAAAACTTCAGCATATCAGAAACAATGTCGACATCTCATAAACTAATCATACACCATCTATCTGCATGCTCTCTCTCTGTGGTCTTCTGATCAGCGCGTCTGTCCAACAATTCAGAGATGCCGGTTCAATTTACGGACAAGTCGGGAAATTTAAGTCGGTAAATAGATTGCCATCTCATAAATTAACAAGGAAAAATGGATACATTTAGTAAACATTAAAATTTAACAAAATCTGATAATTTTAATTTTAGTAAGCATGACTGCGGTATCAGTTTGCTGCAAGTTTGCCGAATCGTCATTCATGGCAACTCGTATCACTGTCTTGATCTCCAGTGCATGCTTAACTTTAGCTTAAAACTTGAGCTTGCAGCAAGGCTTACATGTGTGAACCAGGAAGCTTACTACAAGATTGCCACAAGCATCCCATGACAAGCTTACTGCAAGCTTGTTGGCTTGCCATAATATGCTCATCACATGCTGGTGTCTGGGTTACTTTTCTTGATGTATTGACGTGGAGCTGGATGACTTAGTTAGGGATATGTGTGGTGTGTGACCTTGAACACTCGCAGACTGTTTTACACCCGTATCAGATTGAAAATAATTATGCAATTTTATAAGAATTACATATAGCATCTGAGTCTTCACTAAAGTCAGTTTAATTTCATACCAACATTTCCCTGTATTTTTACTTTCATATCATGAAACGATTCACTTATAAGGCCTACAGCGGACTAAACAGCTGTATCTATTATTACGAGAATTAAAACAAATGAGGGTATAATGTTTTTGCAGTTTTAATGAATAGTAGGAAAACAAACGTATATAAACAAGAGAAAATGTTTCGTTCCTCAGAAATCACACTTAAAACATATGCGTGGTTAATGGTTTTCACGAATATGAACGAACCAACGTGCTCTTGTAAAATCTAATAATTACTACACTAATTTACATAACTTAATACTATGTAGCTCATATCCTGGAGCACAATTAACTTGCGATAGCAAAATTTTAATTAATGTAGTTTCGCTCGTTGCAAGTAGCACTGTTTGTGACATTCCCGAAGTTCGGTTCATTGAACAATGCCAATTTTAACGGACAAGTAAAAGTGCTAATATATGAGTTTAAGCGTATTTTTGACAAATATTATTAAACTAAAAAATAAGCGAAAAAGTAGTTAGAAACATGTACTACGATTGAAAAATGTTAGCTGAAGCATAATTTACTATAGATAATTTACTATCTTCTTAGTTTTGAAAACCAAAATTATGTGTGTTAGATACATACGCATCTGTATAAAACACACAATTTTAGTTATGATTGCCAAAATAATATACAGTAAATAACCATACATTATGGATTCTTTGCTGTATAACAACTTGGTAAGATGTTAACTTGTGAGGCGGACTTTCATAGACTTTAAACATAGAGTATGACTGAGGAATATTTCAAATATTAACTAAATTAAACTTATGTGAATGTGACATAAAATGGCATAATTTATACCTCTTACAATACTAGCTGTTTAATGCACATTTCACACTTTAGGCTATTAGCAAACTCTTTCGCTTTACTTTGCAAAATATATAAAGCTGGCCGTTTGGTTCTTTTCGTAAATATGTACTATAAGATTAATTGCCGTAAAGACATTAAGAATTCATCACGACGGAAATGCATAAACTTTGTGTTGCATTTAAAATTTACATTTAGAGAACCAATAGGAAAACATTTTTAAAAATATCAATGTTTATTTGTAAGATAAATTAGTAAAATTGTTATGTTTAAATATAAAACTGAAAATCTCATTGGATGCTTGCAGTGTCTTGGGTATAATTTGGCTTACTGTACATGATTTTACAATATGAGCAGAAAAAAGTGGAAAACAAACTATGCAAAATGTTGTTAGCACTGGAGTAATGCGGTCAAATATCGTTAGTTAGTAACATTGTACGTGCTCAGTGCAAGCACGAGACTTTAAACAGATTATTCTTCAATCGAAACACGCATGAGTGCTCATTGTGGGTCCCTAATCACCTTTAATACAAAATATAATATTTTACTACAAGATAAGGCAGACTGAAAATGTCTACATGGGCTGGGTTCACAAAGAAAATAATTACATAGAATACTATGTTTCGGGCTAATAGAAGGCGTGGTTTAGTTTAGTTCTCGATTAGGATCCAAGCACTCACAAGTATGTTATTACCTGTATGTCTGTACATTAGTTGCTACAGGTATTGAAGGCAATCTGGAAGTCAGTCACTCAGCCAACATAAAATACTGCAACAACACTACCTCTGGTTTGTCCTTACCAACGTTCAGTTGGCGATATTACAGCAGGCACACATGTCACATTCATCACTGCTTCGTTATCAGACATCGAAGTACCGAGTTGACTGAGTCCCAGCTAAATATACTTGTATGAGTAACAGGACATGTTATTAACACATTATTGACATTGAATTGTTTTATTATTCATTCAGGAAATGTTTACTAGAGTGATGTAGACATATTTTAAGATCCCTATAAACAATGAAATTTTGTCTGCCTGACTTTAGTTTACGTGTTAAGTCATAGGTAAGCTTTACGTCTAAGACGACAGCGAGGCCATTACAGACTGTCACACACAACTTAACACAATGGCAGGAGCTGAGAGAGGAATCGGCCATGGCAATTGTCCTTAGTTAAGGAACCACCTCAGCAATGGCCTGCAGCGATTTCGGAAATATATGGGAAACCCGAAATAAGGATGACCGGAGACGGGATTCGAACTCAGATTCTTCAGAATAGGAGTTAAACAAGTCACTGTTCTGCCATTTATATCTCGATTTAATCTACGAGGTCACAGGAAAAAAAATCTTAACACAATGAAACTAACCATAAATTGAGCAATTTGAAAACATGTGTAATATATACCTTTCAGTTAATTGGTATTTTTCCGTCATATGTTAACGTAAACATTTTGGTTAAAGTAATAAACACTGTGTGTAGGTGTCACCGCCTCAAATGTCAACAGTCGTGTAGCCACAATGAGATATATTTGTTTATGTTTTACAGTTCTTGCTTTTCTTTGAATAGCCTGTATATATACGCCTAGGTGTAACCCGTGGTGTTAAAAAACAAGTATATTAGGCCCACAGCTGTTCTCTTCCAGAATAACTCAGGTAGATGGACACTGCAGCTAACCTCCGAGTTAAAAACAACATTCTGAAAAAAAAAAAAAACAATAAATACAAGAACAGTAACTTGTACGCCTTTAAGTGCACGATCTACAGCTTTTTTCATCACAATTTAATTTTTACATTAGAACTACATTTTATTTTCTAATTTAAGACATAAACTGTGACAAAATGTTTATATTATGAAATGTTTTTATCTCTCGTATATTTCACGTAATGGCTCGTAAATGTCAAAATATTCATGTAACGATTTTATGTACGATACTAAAACCAATTGACACACCAAACTGATAAAATTAACAACAATTAACAGTGTTACAGAGTGTTACAGGCTACATGTTGACACACACACACACACACACACACACACACACACACACACACACACACATATATATATATATATACATATAATACTTTTGTATTTAAGTGGAAAAGCTAAAATTTGAAATTTATATTTGAAAAATTAATTTTTTTAATCTATACATTTTTTTTATATGTCAACTTGTAGCCTGCAACATTGTTATTCATTGTGAATTTTTTCAGTCTGGTACGTCAGTTGGTTTTGGTGTCACACATAAAGCCATATCATGCAAATTTTGACATTTACGAGCCATTACGCAATAACTGAGTGGGCAAAAAATCTCATAAGAGCAAAATTTAGTAACAATTTATATCTGGTACAAATATAAATGAATTTATGACAGTTACAATTGATGTAGACCGTGCCCTTTAATGCATGAAATGGTGCCAACTATAAAGAAAAAAAAAAGAATGGAAATAATTAGATAAGTTGCACGTCCCATAGACGTGCGTAGTTGACAGAGAACACTCACAGTAGCTCAATAATTTCGTTAACGAGACAATACCTGTATTTAAACTTCAAGTACTGAACCTATGGCCCCACCTAGCTTTGTACCACTGCTCAATCTCGCTGGGTAAATCGCATGAGGATGAGAAGACGAGAAAACAATGTTTGCAATGAACGCGAGATGTACATGGCAGAGTAAATATGAACAGCCGCTCACATTTGCTTCAGTTTTCTTCTTCGTCATTGTGTCTACTCGCGAGCACAACTTGGTCGTATATAATATGCTTCGAAGTAAACTCGATGTTAGCGCACGAAGCAACTTTGCTGTGGTGACACATAACAAGCCCGCAGAAATATGTTCACGATGATCTATACTTAAGGAGGAGTGTTATATAATTTTATTGTATCTTCAGATTTTGAGCCGTAACATTTATTCAAATTGTATTATAAAATTTTTCTCTTCGACAAAGCATAAAACATAATCTTGGTAAACGGCTTGACATAAATAATAATGGCAGATTTCATTAATTTGTCAGGTAGAATCATTGCAAAATAATTATTGAAAGTTAACCTCTAATTATCTTGCAGTAGTTCTGCGTGATAAATTAACTAAAGATTCCAAAATTATTTAAGTCAAGAAGTTTACCAAGAATGTTATGGCTAAAAAAACTGAAAATACATAAAATTTGTCTGAACTCACCCTTAAGGTAGGATATCTGCTATACGTTTTAGATCGTCTGCGAAATAAACCGCTATCCTTAAATCATGACAACTCCACCGAGAATCAAAATTACTACTCCCAACGTCTTTGCAGTAAAAAAAAAAAAAAAAAGTAGAATAGCGGTAACTAACTGATCTTCAATTCGCGAGGGTCCGAATTTGATTCCCGGCACGACTATCCTGATGTCGATGTTGCCTTAAAACAAGTTATGGCTGCTTCCTTGTTGATCTTAAATCTATTAGTTAATGAATTCGTTGACTATGAGATGTTAAACGTTCCTGCCAACGTACACATCCATTAGTGTGTAGCTATACTCCTAGTGTTGGTGGCTGTATGTGGGGACAAAAGGAACGAGCTGAGGCGCTTACGAAATCTACTTTGTAGTGTTGATCTCGTGATCGGATTTACTCAGGCTTTGGAAGTTTAACGATCTTCTCCGAGCGTACGAAAACTGTAAGAGTTGTATGTTAGCGGCCTATTTTAAAAATGCGTTGAAATCTGTAGATACGGTACATTTTAGCAACCGTAGATCAAGTTGGGACAGTGCAGAACATCCCTTTGAACTAGTACAATACAAGTATATCGCATTACAATTGCGTACCAGTAATACATGCGTTACTGTACAGACATGCTAGACTTTACCCTCGAAATCAAATGTTTATTTTGTGCACACACGTGGGAGCCCGCGTTTGTTTACTTTTTGTAGACTGTACTCACGCCAGGTTTTCGAATGGTTTCAGAGTAATTCCTTCTCTATTGAGTTAATTGAGCGAGGCTTTCGCAAGTGCCTTAGAAGTGTTAAGTCATGTACACAATGAATACTTTAACATTTCACGTTAAGATTCAGTTACTTTACGTATTTCGTCAATATACAGTAAAAACGTAAAGTTAAAGTAATGACTGCTGAAAACCGAACGAAAATTGGTTTTTCGAAATGAAAATTGTCTGATATAAACCACTATAAATTTGCCACGAAAGCATATAACATAAATATTCCAAAACTAAACCTAATTATTAATATACATTTCATTTATTATAATATTTTTTGGAATAAAAGCAATTTCATGTGTTGACGCAACTTAAGTTAATCTATGAATACTTCTCAACGCTATTTACCAGGTTTTTCTAGTACATTGAAGACAAACCTATACTTTTTCACAAAATCCCAATACTAAAGAACCAATCGATACTCAGAAATAAACGGTTTTCGTTCTAACATACATAATCAGAAGGTTCTTTGCGAACGACAATCTTGACTTTGACTTAAAGTTTTCAGTTTATCGGAAACGCAAAGTCAAGACTGCTTAACTTTAGCTTTGGCAACGCCACTGTGTAAGACCCCATATTGAAAGCTAACGTATAGTGGAATGTTAAAGTGAAATGCCCAAGTCTTCAACAGTGTAAATGCTGCTACGTAACGCGCGGTGATGGTTGGAGAAGATGACCTGGAGCGATGACGTCATATTGGAGGACTGAGGTGCGGGCGTTAACCTTGGCGCGTGGTTGGTGGAGTGCAGAAGTCGTTGTGACTGGCTGCGCGTGTTCGCGGCCTGCCCTAAAACCTGTTCCCTGCCGCGACTGTGGGCCGTGGGGCAAGATCTGCCGCGTAGGCAGGACGTCCAGCGTCACTCGAGCTACTGAGTTATTGCTGAATGCAGATCACCGCCTGGTCCAGCAACACGTCGTATTCGCAGCAACTACAGTCAGATGTTAACAAGCAGGCAATGTTGTAAACATGACTGGCTACTACGACTTCCTTTTAACTTATCGTGCACCTTGAAAATTTTCATTAACTGTAATTCAGACATTTTAAAATTAAAGTGGCACTTTATAAGGCCTGAGCAACTAAATAACAGTTAAAAACAATATAGAATTTAGTTGTGGCCTCTTACATTAATATTAAGATACATATAAAATATTCAGGTCCTACAACGTCAATATAAAAATCCGACAATTCCAGATGACAGTTTATACTACTTTTTAGTTGATATTTTGTCTGGGAGATGAGCTTCTGTAAAAATAATCATGACGATAATATATTTTGTCTCTGCTCCCGGTGCGAGAGATATTACGCTAGTTATATGTCATTTCATTTCAATATTTGCTCAAAAAGTTGCCAAAATCTGTGGCCTAAAATAGTCGTGCTTCGTTTTTTTTACAGTGTTATTGACATTATAACGTTTGTAGACATCAATAAAAGTGTTTATATCTTCTTTTTTTTTACCTCGCCATCTTAACGTCTGTGGGCGATGCAGTATAATATACGCTATGTTTATTACTCACATGAAATACAGATAAATGGCTGGAAAACACAAATGATGGGGTGTGTAATAGAAAACGAAACTAACTATTTTGTTATTGAAACATGTGAAACCCTTAACTATTGTTTCTGTATCAGAATCATACTTGAAATTGATTTTTTTACATGGAACTTGTGCCACTTAAAAAGTTGCTATTTTTAAATTGTTCTGCAAGATGGTGCAGGGGTTAGACCACTCGCTCCCCATCACGTAGATTCAAGCTTTATTTCCTGATTGATTGCTCGCGAACGGGGCTGAAGTTACTTAAAAAATATAGGCTTAGTTTTTTTTTTCACGATATCGTAATACGATTAAAATTCTTAGGCTATATGACGTAGGCCTACTGCCAATTTTTTTTCTATTTTGTGTAATTTCCTCCAAAGAAAATTTTTAAAATTAAATTTACAAAGCAATGATAGCTTTATTACAGCGAAAGAATTAAATTACGCCTAAACTTAAAAACCCAACATAAATTATAATATTTGATAAAGTCAGAAAACGTAACACGTTCACAACATGTTAGATTAAAAAAGTATTGTTATACTTGCTATTCTTCACGAGGTTAACAAAACTCTGTTAAAACGGTATATTTAACGAATAGCAGGGATATCGATATGTTAAAATCGACAAACTGAGGACTCAGTATCTACACACACACTCACACACAAGTACCCTCGTTCGCGCTTCTGAAAGAACATCGATTCGTCTCGCTAGCAGTCTGGTATAGTCTGTTCACGGTAATGCGAGCAGTTTTTAAGCGCGTTATGTGGGAAAAAAATAACCAAAATAATATATGTTTTCTTGTGTTGAAACTTTTAAGAGTGGTAAAATATATATATAAATATATATATAAGTGGTAGTTATGTATAATTTGTAAAAAAATTAATTAATAAGAGCTTCAAAAGTGCTAAACTTCCTATAGAGAGAAGATGTTTGTGTGTCGGGGAGTTACGTGCCCCTTGCAGACGACAGATACCTTCCGCAATGCACAACTTCGTGGCGTGTAAATATGGCTGGTGTCTGCACGCAATCACTTCAGCTAGATCGTTGTAGGTCAAGGTCATGTGTCAGCCGAGGTGTGACTAATCGTCATGTAAATTATACGAACCTAATGTGATGCCCACACGGTTAATGTACGAGGCATCGAGTGACGTGGCGCAATGACGGCTCAGTTGATTCGCATGCGAGAGGACACGGGTTTGATTAATAATCCGACCATCCTGATTATGGTTTAACATCATTTTCAAAATCGATCAAGGCGAATGCGGCGAAAGCTCCTTAACAACGGTCAAGTTCTTAGTCATTCGTTGTCTCTGATGACCTCGCTGTCAACGAGACGTAGAGCCTTACTACCAGCATGACCATCTTTACCTCACAGAAACATGCAACATCTGACGATAATACATGTATGCTGTGTCTTCTCGACATGTGTGATATTAATTATCTACTTGAGATTGAGGTAATTTGAGCAGTGCTACGAAATGAAATTAAAAACAATATAAACTAAATAGTTTTTCTAGTTATTTACTTTACCAAGTGAAACTACACTATCCTTTACCAGCGACCGGTGGTTAAAATATTTGGTAATAAAAGAAGTTATTAGCTTCAATATCACCACAACATTAATATCTCTTAAATAGGCAGCAGTAAAAACGTGACTCGGAGCCAAGGAATTTGCAGTTAAAATTTCTCGGTCTCATAGTACATGGAAGCAAAGAAAAAATATTGCATGTACTTAGTAGAAAGTTAGTTTTATAACATTACAGAAACTAGGAAGTAGTAATAATGACAAAATAGTTTAGTATTGTAGTGAACGTTACCGTAGATGTAAAAGAGCCTTAGTAAGTACTAGTCTGGATAATTTACGGCCCAAATAATTAAGCACTTCAAATTCAAGAAGAATTACAATCTACAATTAATATTGTGACCGAACGTCTTAATGTTTTTTTTTTTAAAATATTTAGTGTTATTTGAAAATGAACATAAGATTTAACTGGTGCACATTATACTTATAAATATTCAGTGTTTTGAAAGGTTTCTTAATTAGGCATTTTCGATTGCCTTCCGCCTTACATAAAACTGTCGCTTACACACCTGCGTCAGTGAGGAGACATCTTCGAATATCTCAGACACACACTCGCACATACACATGAACTAATACAACGGCCACTGGAGCCATTATATTCGACACCACATTTAATTGATTTTACTTGTTAACTTATGAATTGAATTGGGTGATAAGACGCGGTTATCACAAGTGTATTTTAACCTGATCCAAATTTTGCAGAATAATATATAAAAGGCCATGAATTCATTAAAAGTTGAGTAAATATTAACGTATGTTTATATTTCTGATGGTCAGTTCCAAAAGTACCGTGCACTAAGGACGCCACAATACGAGGGCAGTTTAGACCGATGTATCGAAATCACAATCAACCATACGCGAAAGTCAAGTTAGCAGTATGTCCATTGCCGTCTCGGCACCAAAAGGAGCTCATGCAGTTGGCTATTTGCAGGTTACAGTTCCCCGCATGATGGTGAAGCCAATAAACACAGTACCTGTACACTGTGCCACGAAGAAAATGGCGGACAAGGTCTACTGAGTGCTTTCAGAACATCACACACATTAAAAACCATATTTCCGAACATCACAACAGAACTACCATACAGAGGAATGCGAAACTGATGATATAAATGTGCTAAGCCACATGTTTACATAGTTATAACCGGACTACGGAAAATCTGCACATCTGTTTCAGGCGTCTTGCGTGTCACTAGTCGCCCTTATAGTATCCTTGTAGAGCACTTTCACGCAGGCTAGTTAATGATACTGCCAATACTTAATTTCGATAACTCACGAGCTGGAGTAGGGCAGGTCATCTCAGCCGTGTGGTCAGGTTTGTCAGTCTCAAGAATGTGATGAACGCCTCTAACGCTACTCAGAGATATAAGACTGAGAACACAACTAAAGGTTAGATATTTTATTTATTAAAATATCAGGCTAAATTCTACGTCTGCAGCGCATTATTTACGCGGTAATTTAAATATATTTAATGATAATATTAGTTTTGTGCTTGTTTTTTTTTTCTCGATATTTTCAACACAACGCGTTTAGTTTCATTTCGCCGATGCTTTGGTTATGTTTACAGTTGACGATATTGTTCGCGCCACTTTGTTCAAGTGACACTTCGTACACTTGCAAATTTCACTCGGGTCAAGTTTCGAACACTTTAAACTAGAAATGTTGTTAGACCTACCCAGCCGTGGTGAATGTACAAGAACGCCTAGAGGAGATGTAACAGAGGTTATGTAGAGACGTGCAGGTGTGAGAGAGCTGACCTTGGTCTGGCACCGGAGGGTAGACGATGCTAGGCACTTCAGGCAGTGTCCTGGCAGGCAATGTCCTGGCGTGACAGAGGCACCACGTGACTGCCAGCAGGAGTAGCGACCTCATGGTGTGGACCTCTGGTTGTCGACTGTGTGTGTCTGTGCTGGCTCCCACCTCAGCACGTCGTCCAGCCCCTCCCAGCTCCGCCCCTCCACTACAATCTGCCTTTCCTGTATCTCCACGCACACACTTCTCATTGCAATTATTCCAGTTTTGTAAACACGCGAGTGTCTTGAGGACACGAAAATCAAAAAGGAAAGGAAGAGGTCACAGAAAATCTGACTTAAAAAAAAAAAAATCAATTCTCAATTGTAATTTTACATTTCTGTGAATATTTTAAAACTGGGATTTATTTAAGTTCAAATGTTACTGGAAATTTAAATGTATTAACTTTTTTTTACGAGAATTGTTCCGGCGTATACTATGACTTGTATCTCTATAACATCATGTGTGAAGTAATACAATGAACTTGAAATTCACGCCAAAAAGAATTTTATATCGGATCACACTTGTCATAAAAACAAAACAAAAATTGCTTGTTGACAGATTTTATAAACAACTGTTAAACAGCGTCTTAACGACCCGTACATTGCAAAATCACAGTTTCCTGAAACGTTTCTTTTTCACATATTTATCAATTGGATACAACATACGAAATTGCAAATCGTTAACATTTTTTTAGAAATATTACGCCGCTGTGCAGACTGATGGCGTTAAAACTGGATCGGAACTAAATTCTAGTATAACAAAGCGTTTCAGAAACACGTGAAAAAAAATTCAGGATTCAAGGGGATTGCTGTCGTGGAGATTTGGTATGTAAGCCCCATGATCCATCATAAGTATTAAGGATTGTAGAAGTCCTTTAAGGTGAAGTCAGATAAGCTTATTTTGTGGGATATGAAAATTACTTGCGTTAAAGGAAAAAAAATGTGGTAAGTTAAGCAAGTAAACCCAAATATATGATAAAATAAATTATGATTCGTCGTAAGCACTCGCATCAAGTGGGAAGTAGCGGTTCGCAGTCTATTATTGCATCAACTATGCTTAATGCGATTGAAATGTGACCTCTGATGCAATAGTAATTAATAAGTGTGTTGTAATTACACAAAACTGCACTGTTGTTGCAACTCTCTAGGACCGAACGTGTTCTTGTATAATGCAGTCGAATGTTACAGTTGTAGCTATAATGGTCTGGTGGGTAGGCAACACGTGAGACGACGTATAGCCAGCATGTATTTACATTCACGTTGAAGACTCCGTATACATTTACCACAGTGCTCATGATCAATGCTTGCGTCTGCCTGTCGGAGTCAATCCATGTTGGAAACATGACGGCCGTTTCTCTTGGCCGGCGAGGTTCCTCATGTTGCTCTCGTTGCAGTTGTCAACACTACTGCCACTTGACGTAACTGAAAATTCATCACAGTTATTTATTTCAAAATACTCAATTTGTTCACACACGCAAATTACAATTTCTTGTGTGCCAAACTTAAGAAAGAATGCGACCGAAATATATAAGCCCAGTCCCAATAATTATCATTGCGATCTGTCAAACATTTTGTATCTCTACATTTATCATTTCAGCAACAATTAAACTGAATAAAAAATAATTGAAATATAGTAAACAATTGAAACAATTATAAAAATGCTAACCAACAAATCCACGTGCTTAAATTTTAAATATGTAATTTTTTACATCTCTGTGGAGCAAACACAGACGAAATAATGGCGCTGTTTGTAAACATGTAAATAGCTGCATATTGCATCTAAAATAAGAAGCAAATTCCCTATATTTTGAGTTACCTGTGAGCTAGTTGTTAGCTGTTCCTAGCAGTCACATTCCATGGCTTTGTTCCACACGAATCAATTATGTGCGCAAATGGATGTCCTCCGTTGCGGCGTCACTCTATACTGAAATTATACAGTTTGTCCAAAAATTACTTTTAAAATTCATATTTTAATAAATTTTGAACTACACAAGTTAATATCAAACGGTTTTCAACATGTTGCAAGATAACTCGTTACCTACCAGA
The DNA here is from genome assembly GCA_003012365.1 of Medauroidea extradentata. Classification (NCBI taxonomy): domain Eukaryota; kingdom Metazoa; phylum Arthropoda; class Insecta; order Phasmatodea; family Phasmatidae; genus Medauroidea; species Medauroidea extradentata. Next base: position 9,030 of record PNEQ01100177.1, on the reverse strand, counting down.
TTTGACGAAAAATGTGGACGTCACAGGAGAAAGCTCAGCGTGTATTCGGGTTCATAGACACGAGGTGCGATGTCCACATGTAAATAAACTTCCAGACACAGTTTGGACAGATACTCCCGTCCAGACCAACTATCCGGGCTTGGCATACGTCATTCATGGAAAGATGTACCAACCACCATACGGTAACTTGATACTTTCTGGAAGCCCTGCTTCTAGCTTTGATCTACTTTCATACCAACCATGTATTCTTCCGCAAAAAGTCAACAATAACACTGCCACGTGGGAAATTTCATGTTACCTACACATAGCAGTCCTATTTTACGAAATCTGTCAAATAAGCATGTCATTAGTGCAAAAAGTGTCAACACAAACTAAGAAAGTTAAAAATAAATTACTACTTATTTTTACAGCCAGGCTCGGACACTATATTTAGCCGCACAGAAAAATTAATGCATTATATTTGTTTCGAAAGTAGTTTGCCACCTCATCACCAGGACTGGTGGTAGCGAGCAGGGGAGGGGGAAGTGGCATGGCTCGTCAGGTCGCTCAGCCCCATGTCACTGAGAGCACTGTCTCGTTACATTATATTCATATATTCTCTTACACTGTAACTAGCGTATAATACTAAAATCAATAAAAAAAATGCATGCTTCGTATTGTAGGCATTTTAATAGTTATTTTTAAGCTTGAACTTTATGGGTACTTAACTATTAATTCATCAAACAATTACATGACATTAATTTGCTATCCTCTATATTCATGTAACACACTTATCGCCACTGTTGCACATACAAATAAAATTTAGCAGTTCTAAATAAATTACCGCAAATATGAATGCGTGGATATAGCTACCGGTATGCGATACTGTAAAATCATTTAAATCTCATTTCATCCCTATTAGTGTTGCTTACGTAAGCATATTTTGAAGCAACAGTTCCCTCAACAACTCGCATAAATTGTTTTCATATTTAGTATTAATCGAAAACTCGTTTCACGTCTTTTACGTTCCCAAATGGGTTCGAATATTCACGAGTTGTTGAATTATTTTCATGTATTTTCGTAAGCATCATGGTAAACATAAATAGATCCACGATATCTACATTATTTCGGGGATTAATGGAAAACACATTTCACGTATTTCTACCCACTTAGAAGTCAAAATTAAAAACAGTTCCGAAATTACCTTTTTGACATTTTTTTCGTAGCCAAATAAAGTAAAACTCATACGTTATGCTCGAGCTACATACAGAGGTGTCATTTAGGGGGGCAAGGAGGTTGAGGGCAAATGTACCCTCCTGGATTTAGAATTGTAAGTGTATAAAATTAATTTTTTGTATTTTGTTATTTAAATAATGCTAACTTAAGCACTTTAAATGTAAGTAAGCTTTGTTTGACTGTGTTGATTCATTCGCCAGGAAAAATGCACTGCAATAAAATAGTCATGTAGTAGGACAATCCACATTTAAGTATGTCTGTCACGGTATCTTGTTAACACCTGCATCTACACGGAAACTGAACTAAACAAAAATTAATATAATAAAATCAACTATAATACTGATAATGCAGTATAAACTGCGTTGATTAATTAAGGTAATAAATCACATTCCCAGCAATAGCTTAGCACTGAAAACAAATTAAGAGAATAACATAAGTTATCTGACGGTACACAGCCAACAACAAATCATAGAGATGTCTATAACTTAAGTGATAATTGTATTGTTATGAATTAACTCTTTATAAAAACCTGAGATATTATATTGAAAATATCACATGCATGTGAAACTCAAATAATAAATACAGATCGCACGACTTAGCTGTTCTATGAATTGTATTTGTTCAAGTTAGAACATGACTTCTGGAATGTAGATACGCTGTAATAACGGTAAATGTTCAATAAAGCAAATGCATTACTGTACATAAAAATGAGTGATGTGATTTGTGTATTTAATGCGATAAAATACTGGACGTGGAAGAAACTATGGTGGTTACAACCGGTTGTGATTAAACTATAAGTGCAAGTTTGATCCGGCAAGATTGTCTACAAGAGGAACTTCAGATCGCAGACCTCTTCGTCTTGGGAAACGTGTAGAATGTCGTTAAGTCTATACTCGTGCTACAAGGCTAAGGAACCAAATGAGATAAAATAATAATGTGGATTACGAGTGTGAGGAGCGCTGAAGCTCTGGTGAAAGAAAGAAGGTATTATGATTGTTTTCAAAATATATAACCGCTTATGTAGTTCCTCATGTCCCGCAGATCTCACTCGCTGCAATTAAAACGAGGCACAAATAATCGACTTCCCAGTCCCAGTGCTGTGATGGAATGCAGCTTGTACACTGACAATAGTTTCCTGAGGCACAGCGTGGCATCCATCACAAAGAAGGTCCTTAAGAGGGTCACCACCTTAAATTTTCGTATTTTGCTATAACTTTTTTGGGTAAATAAATAGAAATTTAACATAACTGTACAATAGAATGCTCATTCACATAATTGGACGGCATTAAGTAGAACAAAAACCACATTGTTAATTTTTTTCTCCGTCGATTTACGGAATTCCCGGTAAAAATTTCTCCGGACACCTCCGTGAATTCACGGAAACTAATTTCCTAATCCAGCAGAAGTTTCCATAAAACAGTTTCATCACAAGGAACTGAGCCATATTTACACGTATATAATGTTACAATTGGATTTCTATGGATTTGCAGATTTATCGGTGATTCATTAAATTATATCCGTAAAATTTACAGCTCTCTAAACCATAACTTTGCGATTTTTTCCGCGCAAGTGACCCGGAGACTCATGTACATATTACGTATGATTCCGTTATGTATATTTACTATAGACATTTACGTATTTTATATTTACGGACACTTTTTCCGGTTGTTAACTATACATTTTTGTCAAAATTTATATTGGTGCACACAAGAGTATTCCAAGTGGTACCGAATTCCAGCGGAATTTTTTGTGTGTTGCTAAGGAGTACTGAACAACAGTAGCTAAAAACCTCACAGATATTAGGTGGCCCTGTTCAAAATAATTTTCGTTCTTTTATGGAGAAGTGCAGGTAAAAATTCCCCAGAATTATCAGTTAATTGAGGGAAGGAAACTAGCTCCACTTATGTAACTCGCATATTTATGAGAGGGACTTCTATAGGATGCAGTCACAATAATGAGTATGGTTATATTTTAGCTTCTTCTCGCAGTTTTACATATGTTTAATTATTGAAACTAATTTATGTATACCTATGTTACAAAATAATGTATCCGTTAACTAAACGTTCACTTTCGAATAATTACCCGCAAATTCACAGACATTTTTAACAGTGCAACCCACAGTACACTGGAACTGAGTTATTCAAGGTGAAAGTTTTCTGTGTGCATTTAAAACTTAATAATTTGTTTTTTTTTTCTGGGTTCTTACTTGTCGTCAAATATTGTGATTTTGTTCTTGATGTTTTCTAGGACATTCTCCGGACTTTCTCCTCCTGCCTGGCAGGATTACCTCAACTATATTATTTCGTGGGTTGGTTCCGCTGCTTAATGCTCTCCAGTTTTAGACATAATAGATCTGTGATTGACGTTTCTGTTCTTACAGATCTAACTGAGGTTAGAACATTCTTATTACTTTCCAACTGCGATTAGATCTGCAACAACAGTAACGGCAAGCAAAGATATACGGTGTCTAAAATTCTATTAACATGCATTGTGTTCGGTAGATAGGTTAATGTCCCATACATTTTATCCAAGAAAAAGTTATGATACAAAATACAAAAATTTAATATAATGACGGTCTCTTCTTCTTAAACACTGCTTGTATTTTTTAAATTGTTGAACAACTCATTATGCTGACGGTAATAATTCTTTTAGATAGTTATCACGGACTTGTACTCACAAAAACATAGCTCACACAGGTTCTACTGCAACAATGCATAAATATATTTGAACTGGAGAACGTTTTTAACGAAGACAATTCTCTATATATCTTCAATATCTTCTAAGATACGATTTAAAAGACTGTGGATAGTTTCTACCCGTACGTATTTGCCACGTGCTATTGTACGAAACTCAGGTCCGGTTCGTTATTTTGATACGCGAGGCGGTGCAGACGTCGACTAAAGACCAGTTCGGTAACTTGGCTCATTAGAATACCACGGAGTGGAGGTCCGAACAGAGTAGTCTTCACAGAAGTCATTGTCGAGAGTTGCCCTGAGGTCAAACACGTGTTGTCTCTTTCTGTTGGTACACGTGTATCTACATTACAACACTACATGTGTATATTAAACTGAAGTTATACAGATCATATGTAATATTAAATAGAAATCTAAATGAATATATCGTCAAGTGAGGGTTGAGACCATACAAAAGTTGTAGCCTAGCGACGTGCAGACACTACTGTACTTCACGACTGAGAGGTCCAAGTTGTTCAAACTTACCTTCAAGTTGTCTGAATAATTTTCCATATTTTTGTATCATTGATCGTTTCCGACATACCAAATAATATAACAAATGCTTAAAAACGCAACAATGTTAATTCACAATTTTATATAACAAATTAAGTTTTGAAATTTATATTTTCGACAGTACAAATACCAAAATTACAAGATGGTAAACCGGTACTGAAAATTTGTTGTGTGGTTTGCCAAGAGAAATCGTTCAAATACGGGAAATCCTTAAAGAAGCATTCGTGACTCCTTAATTTAATTCTCTGAAATTAATCACCTCACTTTAACATTGTTTTGACAGATACAGTACAATATATTTCTCCATTCTTGTATTTTTTTTTAAATTTTGTTTTTTAGTTTTAAGTCATCAAAGTGTTTTAAGAAGCACATAGTTCGGCGAATACTTAAGAAATCTTTTTAAGTTTTTTTATCAGTTATAACACAACAAGCGCGTTTTGAGCCTGAGAGCGCCTGGCCTCTGAGGCCGACATTTTCTCGTTCGTCAATTGTCTTATCACCTCAGTGCGCAAGGCGCTCAATTTCTCGAGTGCTGTTATTGTTATCATTGTTATTCAATATCACGTCAATGAGAAGTTAAACCCTCTATACAAGCGAACAAAGAAGCGGACTTCAAAGGAAGTTAGTTTGGTTACTTGTATATGGCTTTAAGACGCAATTGGTTGATGTCCACATTTGTGTTCGAATTATATTATGAATTCGTGGCATTATAAATGACAAAAATATTAGTTCTTATTTATTTATTCAGGGGGCATACATGTAGACTTTAATTGCTGCTGATACGATGAGAAAAACGTGTATAGTCACTTTTATCAAAATATATAAAGAATATTTGTAACTTTATTGAGCGGTGCGAGGGCTGGGAATAGCTAGCACGGGGCGATAGTAGCTGTGACGTGATTGGCGATACGCGCATCAGTTCAGTGGCCTCAAACCGCTCTCTTCCCCCTCCCCCCAACCACAGTCCTAGAGCGACCGTTATGATCCTAACCAGTCGCCAACTTCGTCTGCTCGTCACCCTGGAGCTGCAGGTTAAAACCACAAGCCCGTTCCGCCGTGCGTGAGACGTCATTAACCTCACAAGGAACGGTGCTTTAATAACGTGTTATCAAATAAAGTGCGGGAATAGCATGGCGGGTCAGAAATACGTCCTCTTCACACACAGTGATCAGGTTCAACGAGAGTGGAGACATTCTGCGGCTGGGTTATTAGAGGACACATCATCCATACATGACTTCAAGGCTGTCGTGTGTTATTGTAGATTCTCCTAATACGGTAATGTAACAACTTTGCTGTCCTTAGCATAGCCAGGTTCCTTTGGGATGGAGGGCTTGAATAATTAAATAAATAAATTAAACTTGAATTGCTAAATTTATTACAATATCTATAAACACTCTACAACTAGCAATTCACCCCTTTTAGACAAACATTTATAGAAATTATATACAGGTAATTTCCCTAAAAGCCAAATTTACTACTCTAGTGTATAATTAATAACGTCACTCTCTCTCTTTCTCAAATCAGTTCTCCGATTACATAAGTCTCTGAATAGAAATGTCTCACAATGCACAGTTACGTTCGTCCACTCTACCACTTACACCACTCGAAGAGTCACCGTCGTCCACACCTGCGCAGTCTCTCCTCAATGGTCTCGCATCTTCCCTCGCTGCCAAGTAGATAGCGAACACTCACCGGCTGAACGCCACAATCACTCTGTCTCTGTTCGTAGTGAGCTGATATTTATAGTCGCCCGCGACGACGTCCAGAATATTCTCAGAGCTCACCGACCATGCTGGTTGATATATGCTGAACATTCCAGGTATTGCGGTAACATTCAGTCACGTCCGAGCTGAATGATTGTCCCGGATGACTGGCAGGTGCCCACCCATTCAGAAGGCATGTGACGTCAGCCAGCCCAGAGTGGTCCAGCATCACCACAAGCGGGAAGATGGAGAGAGGAGCAGAGGCACAGTCCGCCGCCTCGTTGCCGGGACTGGTGGTGTCGAACATTGGGGAGGGGTATGGTTCAGCAGGTCGCTCATTCCAATGCCTTTGAGGGTGCTGACTCGTTACAGTATACCAAAATACACAATGGCTAGCTCTGAGAATACAATACCACACAGTGGCCACTAGAAATCTTTGCCTCTCATTATGTTCCATACATGAACCAGCCAATGCTGCATTCTGACGAAACACCCGCGAAGACATGTCAAGTTACGGTTATCTTATTGTCGGCGGAACGACATATGACTAAACTGATTTGACAGTACCGTACTTGCAATGTGTATCGTATTAAAGGAAGACAAACAGTAAATATCTGGGTTTTACTACAGAAAGCTGCATGTTGAAAACTTGAGAGCGGCAGATCACATGAGACATACATTAGCAGCAGGTTAGACTCGTGCACTGAGAACAAAGCTATACATGCTAGCCAGTTCCCAGCTCACACGAGTGGAAATATAAACAACGAACTGTTTCAAAAGCAACTGAAGTGAAATAATTTAAAACATTTGTTCCAAGTAAATTTGGTTTTAAACACATCCCTTTAATTTAAGAAACACTACAAACTTAAACAAAACACGTGTCTACAAGTGATTCAAAATTAAAAGTGGTACGAAGTACGTAAGATAAAAGTATTTTGCATGTATTTTGCACGTGTGTTTCACTACATGAAATGTCTAATTTACGACTCACCCAGTCGGTTTATTTGCCATACAAATTAAATACATACCGTAAATATAAAATTGCAATTTTTTTGTAAGCGGAGTCAAGCTCCGGGGTTAGTCCAGTCGCTTTCCACCATACCTGTATTAGACAAAATGGAAGGCAAATTTACACCGTCTTACGGTAACGTCTTAACATTACTATCAATTGCTTAACTGGAAGCAATTTTTACATGATTGATAATCTTCATCACGATATATTAGTGAGCAATATGATCTTCACCGTCAGATAGTACTCTTCATTACATGCAGTTATTGACGTCATACAATGGGAATGAAAGCTGAGCTGTTGAGTTCAGATATAGCACGTTACCAGTTTCTTGAACGTGTTTACAACTGCTGGAAACAATACTCGCTAGGTACTGTGAGGCAAGGTCATGTGTGAAGTTGACAGGAAACAATACTCGCTAGGTATTGTGAGGCAAGGTCGTGTGTGAAGCTGACAGGAAACAATACTCGGTAGGTATTGTAAGGCAAGGTCATGTGTGAAGCTGACAGGCAACAATACTCGCTAGGTATTGTGAGGCAAGGTCGTGTGTGAAGCTGACAGGAAACAATACTCGCTAGGTATTGTACGGCAAGGTCATGTGTGAAGCTGACAGGAAACAATACTCGCTAGGTATTGTTAGGCAAGGTCATGTATGAAGCTGACAGGAAACAATACTCGCTAGGTATTTTAAGGCAAGGTCGTGTGTGAAGTTGACAGGAAACAATACTAGCTAGGTATTGTGAGACAAGGTCGTATGTGAAGCTGACAGGAAACAATACACACTAGGTATTGTAAGGCAAGGTCACGTGTGAAGCTGACAGGAAACAATATTCGCTAGGTAATGTACGGCAAGGTCGTGTGTGAAGCTGACAGGAAACAATACTCGCTAGGTATTGTAAGGCAAGGTCACGTGTGAAGCTGACAGGAAACAATACTCGCTAGGTATTGTAAGGCAAGGTCGTGTGAAGCTGACAGGAAACAATACTCGCTAGGTATTGTGAGGCAAGGAAATGTGTGAAGCTGACAGGAAACAATACTCGCTAGGTATTGTATGGCAAGGCCGTGTGTGATGCTGACAGGAAACAATACTCGCTAGGTAATGTAAGGCAAGGTCACGTGTGAAGCTGACAGGAAACAATACTCGCTAGGTATTGTAAGGCAAGGCCATGTGTGAAGCTGACAGGAAACAATACTCGCTAGGTATTGTGAGGCAAGGTCGTGTGTGAAGCTGACAGGAAACAATACTCGCTAGGTATTATAAGGCAAGGTCATGTGTGATGCTGACAGGAAACAATAGTCGCTAGGTATTGTGATGCAAGTACATGTGTGAAGCTGACAGGAAACAATTCTTGCTAGGTATTATAAGGCAAGATCATGTGTGAAGCTGAAGGAAACAATACTAGCTACGTATTGTAAGGCAACGTCATGTGTGAAGCTGACAGGAAACAATACTCGCTAGATATTGTGAGACAAGGTCATATGTGAAGCTGACAGGAAACAATATACGCTAGGTATTCTAAGGCAAGGTCACGTGTGAAGCTGACAGGAAACAATACTCGCTAGGTATTGTACGGCAAGGTCGTGTGTGAAGCTGACTGGAGACAATACTCGCTAGGTATTGTAAGGCAAGGTCATGTGTGAAGCTGACAGGAAACAATACTCGCTAGGTATTGTAAGGCAAGGTCGTGTGTGAAGCTGACAGGAAACAATACTCGCTAGGTATTATGAGGCAAGAACATGTGTGAAGCTGACAGGAAGCAATACTCGCTAGGTATTGTATGACAAGGTCGTGTGTGATGCTGACAGGAAACAATTCTCGCTAGGTATTGTAAGGCAAGGTCACATGTGAAGCTGACAG
>PNEQ01100176.1:0-59964 GCA_003012365.1 Medauroidea extradentata | reverse complement strand
GCGCGTTGGTTCGTCGCGCGTTGCAGTGTACAGGCGTGGCAATGGCACAAGACACACTTGCGACGAAATGACGTGCGGTGAGGTAAGGTAACATGCGTCACTTTGTCGATGCGCGTTGCCTGCCTCAACGCATTTCAACACGCGTACAAGCAGTACATGTGAAACTATGGAGCAGTTCACTCTATCGTTTAATTGACGTGCAGTAGTAGGGTGGAAGAATATTACATCGATATCGAAATCTTTACCTTACAGATGCACAGGCATCCTGTGATTTAAAATTTGAGCAAAGATGATTATTAAGACTGGCGGAAAAATAGTTATCTACCACATGACTGCAAATCAGTAAAGTTGTTGTATCTTGAATTATCCTGGTTGATCTTTGCTATACAGTACAAGTAATTTGTCTGAATGCGTTATTTATGCTAAGACATCTATTTTTACCTTCAAGTGAGAATACCATGCAAGAAATGATTGTAAGTTTAAAAAAAAATTTGTTGTTAAGTTACATTTGTAACACAAATAAACATATAACGTAACATAACTACAGTACCGAAAAATTGACTAACATGTAGGATGTGTATTAGAGAAAGTCTTAACAGTTTTATAATAATTACTATCAATAAATGTATTACAGATTGAAGAAAGTATTCTATTTTCATTAATATGTTTGCGGCATTAAAATATTTATGTATGTGGGCTTGATAACTCATTTCATAAACTTGTAGAAGAAAACAATGCTATTTGAGATCAAAATACCCTGCTAACGATTGTTATGAAATTTCTGCTGCTCTTATACCAACCCTTAATTTGGTGCCCTCCAATCTGATTACGTTTTCAAGTTTCTCTAAAAACGCATCAAAATTTTTTGCGCTCATTCTAAAGTACTTGATAAACTTGTTTCCATGTCTTCACAAATCCATAAAACTTGTCGAAATCTCACCTGTAAACATTATTGCAATAACATCAAGGGCGGATCCAGCTCTGGGTTCCAAGGAGGACCTTACCTGAGAAGTTAAGATATCCTCACACCGTTAAAACAAAATCGGGACCCGGAGCCCTCCCCGAAAAATTTAGGACGTTACAGGGAAAATAGTGTTCCCAAACAAAAATAAACTGAATATAAGTTTACCGCTTTAAGACATACTAACATTTTAAAGGAAATATTATGCTTCAGAAGTGAAAACCTTTGTGCTGATATACGAAAAAATTAAATACGTTTTTAAGCTTTTGTTTCCATGTGTCTTTACAACTACGGCAACTCTTGAAATACATACATTAATTGTAATGAATAACCAACTAAATTGCACTCAACATTTTGGAAACAAGAAGTTGTTTTTGATACAACGTTTTGCCAGTGCGTATGTCCGCATTCATTTTTATTTTTTTAAATTCAAAACGGTGAAAATGGTGTTAAGGGTCATTAATAACCGTTTTAGAAACATAAAAATAAACTTCATTTATTTAATTTCTGGGATACTCCGCCCTGCCTCCTCTCTCTTACATGTATATACATAAATATATATTACCTAAGCAATTAATTTTTCTGCATCATCTATATTACCTATAAATCACAATGTCGCAACACAAAATCGTGTAGTCGGGGTTGTGTTGTTAATGTCGTGTAATCTCTTATAAAGTACAACACGTGTGATATCAAAGAGTTGAATAACACAAGCAATTATGTTAATGGTTGATGAACACGCACTATCGACGAGTACTCGACATACATAGCAATAATGGAAAGAATGGCATATCAAAATTATAATTTAAAGGAGCTCACTGCCGAAAAGGCAAATTCTATAGTCAAATACCAGGAAAGGTTATCACTGCTCACTGTAATCATTCCGTTAATCGTCCTGTCATATCGCCAGAGACACACAACAAATTACGACCGACAGTACAAATATAATTCTTAAAGAACTGGTATAAATCACAATCATACACTGTAAAACTTATTCTACTTCGATTTACTGAATGTCCGGTAAAAATTTCTCCGGATACCTCCGTGAATTCACGGAATCTTAGATCCTAATCCAACAGAAGTTTCCGTAAAACGGTTTCATCACACTGAACTGAGCCATACGTACACGTCTATAATGCTACAATTGCATTTCTACAGATTTGCAGATTTACAGGTGATGTTATTAAAATATATCCGTAATATTCACATCTGTCTAACCCATACATTTTTTCTATTTTTTCCGTCCAAGTGTCCGCAGCAGACTTACGGACATATTACGTATGATTTCGTAGTGTATATTTACTATAGACATTTCGAATTTTACTTTTACGGGCACTGTTTCCGTTTATTAACGGTACATTTCCGTTAAAATTTATAACGGTGTAAATGAGAGTATTTCAAGTGGTACCGCATGCCAGTAGAATTTTTAGTATGTTACTAAGGAGTACTAAACAACAGTTGCAAAAAAATCTCACAAAGATTAGGTGGCATGATAAGAATAATTTTCGTTGTTTTACGGAGAAGTGTTAGTAAAAAGTTCTCCAGAAATGTCTGTTAATTGACGGAAGGCAACTAGCTCACTAATGGAAACTCGCATATTTATGTGACTTCTTTAGAATGCAGGCACAATAATGTGTACGGTTATTTATTTAGTTTCTTCTCGCAGGTCTACATATGTTTCATTAATGAAACATAATTATTTAAGACTGTGTTACAAAATAATGTTTCTGTAAAATTCCCCGTAAATTCACGGAAATTTTTAAAAGTGTAGCGAATATGAAAATGTTCTAATATCACACCACATGAGCGATGTCTGTTTAGGTACAGCATTTAAAGAACATTACAATTGTGAATACCAATTTCTAGTTCACCACTGCTCTGTAAAGTCGATTTTTCAGTGGCTGAAAATAGTTAAAATGGAAGCTTTCACGATCTGTTTAGGTACGTTAATCTTAGAGCAGAATGTTTAACATGAATAGACATGCACAATACATCTTTATATTTACTACCAAGTTATAAAATATCAAGGTCATCACTGAATGTCTCATAGAGGTAAGTTGTCAGCAAGAATACCACACGCCAGTTCAGTGACCTGCGCCTAGAGGCTAGGGAGAGGCGGGTTGCACGTGGAGTGTCTTCCTTACCACTTCTACACTTCTAGGCCTCGAACACGTAGAATATGTCCATCTAGACGACCACCTTAACATCTAGGTATTTAGCGCTAGTGAGAGACGACATGACGTGATTGTGGAGCACCGCCGGGTTGAGGGGGCGACGGAAGTGGGAGATCCCCGAGAAAACACGCCCACCAGCGACATCATCCTACACAACTATCTAAGGCAAAGCAGAGACACCTTACACAGCCAATAATTACCAGTCTTGAAGACATGCACCATATTCTGTAAGAAGCTCGCCACCAACATTCAAGTACAGACCTGGGATTGAACGCTTAAAAAAAGTTTTGATTGTGTTAAACAAAATTTGCTTGGCGCAACCAAATATTTTGTTTCTGTGTGGCGAAATAAATACTCCTTTTGCGTAATCAAAAACACAACTACTTTGTGGTTTTCCCTTGTTGCTCAAGTGTAATATTAGGTCACAACAGCTAAACATTTATTCGGGTGCCCACTAAATTTTGTGCAGAGCCATTAAAAAGAATACGCAGTAGCATCGAGACTCGAACCTAGGACCTCTCACATTGAAGATCATTCATTAGCATTCACAGTCAAGACTAAAAGTTGGTGACAAGCTAAGTATAATAGTTACATGGCTTGTAATTTGCTTGGCATTTTAACGTAGATGTAAGCAACCAAATTGACGTATTCGATATTGATTTTCTGTACAAATTGTTTTATCATGACTGTACCCGAATTTAAATACCTTACAGACACAGCTACACTGAGAAAAAAGTAACGTAAAAGTTACCGTAATTCTGTTAAAATAGGGACAACAAACCAGTTTGTTTGTCGATACCATCTGGACAGTTCCTTCAACAATATGTTCTGTAGAAGTTACGGTACCATCTGTTGTTTAAAAGAGACAAGGTTCTTAGCTTCTTCTACAAAACAGATTGCTGAAGGAACAGATCACATATAACTGACAACAAAACTGTTTTGTTGTCACTAATATATCACAAGTATGGTACTTACAACTTTACTCTTTTTTCAGTGTATAATGTCAATTTTTACAAAAATTGCAAAGTAACTATAAAGGCTTGATCCAATTAAACACCGCATAAAACCATAAAGGTTTGGTTGGCGCAACAAACTGAACATTTGTGAACCTACAAACAAATTACTATATTCGTGACTACCAATTATTTTACTGTCAGGTGTAAATACTTCGCCAATTGAACTATACACTTAGTTGGGTGAAGAAAATTATATGGGTTTCTTCTGATGTTTTGTTCTGGTAACGTTACATCTTGCTAATTATGTTAGTTTTTTTACAGTACAATGATCTCTCACCTTGTAACAAGGGCGGATCCAGGGAGGAGCTCGGGTGCCCCCCCCCCCCCTTTTTTTGTTTACCACATCCAAGACCACAACTTGGTTCCCAAAAATGTCAAGAAATAACGAGATAAGGAAACGATGTAGGGGCATATAGTTATTCCACTACAAACGACGATGTTTGTCACTAAGGGCCCTCCCCAACAGTTGCCACTGGAGCCGCCAGTACCTTGTAGCTAATCAAGTTTGAAATAACTCCTAGTAACAACTAAGTTCATTAATACAAACCTAATCGTAAAATGTAATCTTTATATTAGCAAAAATTACCGATAATTCGTGACAACGTACATTTATTATACGTAAACGAAGAATTTTAACAAAAGAGGTGACGCTGCTTGTTAAATTATTAATAACTGCTTCCATCGAAACGTGTCGGCTAATATGTCGATTTGGAGACAAGAAAATACAACATAAGTCAATGCGCATTTCCCCCCCCCCTCCCCCACCAACACACTAGTACTGCACGTGTTGAAAAGCCCGAAATGCAGTCAGGCAAGAGAAAAATCTAATTTCTTGATGACACGTCTGGCCTACTTCTTGCACGAGCAAACACATCTAGTCCATGTTTCAATGTTATAATTAGAAGGAGCATTACGTCAGCTTGCTAGACTCTGGGATTGAGTGCAAACACCTTTATGAGTGGATGAGGCAGACGTCTAGATGACTTGTCAGACATGCAAGGCGTGTTTCAAGGAAAGCTGCCAAAATAGCCAGAGAAAATAAAATCACAGCTGGAGAATGTAAAAGTCAGAAACGTCTGGCTGACTACCAACTTACAACTCCAACTTTCAGGCGGTCAGAAGCAAGGCATGGAGCATTTCATATGCTGATATTGACGAGCACAGCATTAGGTTATATTCTACATATTCCATTCATTTTATACTTCGATCAATGTACACGTGAGGACATTTGGGGTCTCCGTCATTTTCTATAAAACATTACTCGGCTAAATGTCTAAAAGTTGCCTACACAACAAAATAATACTGGGAGACTATGCTAAAATTAGGAATAATGAAAAAAAAAAAAAAGCTGTTGTAAGATAAATGTTTGGTCAAACACCTGGTCTGCGCTGCAAAATACAGCTTGAACGTTCGTTTGGAAACTGGTATGCCCCACTATTACGAGTCGTACAAGAAACAAGTGTTCGAAATAATTAGCGGTGATTATTAAAAATAGCTTTCATTCGTACGGCTAACATAATATAAAAATACCAATTTCTGTGACTAAACGTCTAAACTGTTCATTAGCGTGTTTATAGAGTCTTAGTATCAGCTTAAACAATTCTAGTATGACATATTAGACTAAAATCGAAGCCTGTGCCATGAAAAAAATAATAAAAACTGCAAATAAATCACGGTAAATAATGCATTTCGTACGCAAATTGTTATAGTTCCTATAGTGCTGCGGTAACGTGCTCGGTTTTTACGAATATATGTTTTTCTTTCGAGACTCGTTTGTAATGAAGAATTTGCTTTTGTTTGGATAAAAACTTATACAACTTCAAGTCCCGAAAGTATATCAGCAAACACGACACTATTTTTCTTAATAACCTGTACACTAAATCAGTTCTTTAGTTTCTCTGTTTGTAGCGTAGGACAACGAAAAGCTTAAATGCAATTTCCCAGAAATTACTCTTAAAATAAATTGTCTAAGCATCACTAAATAGTTGACTGCACTTTTACAAGAAGTGGCACATTAATCGCTATATTTAACCGTAGTTAAAATTGTTCTTTAAACGATTCCTGTAGTGGGATTTTATGCTCAGGTCCCGAAACGTCGCTTCTGTCCGTCAAAGGAAGCATGTTACTTTTCGCCTGTGTTTTGTTTAACTTTTTCGTCTGTGTTCACATCCATACGAGTATCTTGTAATTCATGTTGTCATCACTGTCTTTGTTTGTGTGGACATTTTTCATATACCTTACTTTGTTGTTTTATTGTTCTTATTAATTTTTTTAACGTCCTTGTGGACTACTGTATTTTTTTCTGTTTTATTTATTGCGGAGTTTTCTGTAAATCGTCAACATTCTCTCGTAATGGCGTACGTAAAAAAATGGGATCAGATTAAAATTTTAAATAGAAGGTACATCAACAGAAAATACGTTCACAAAAAGCGAGGTAAATAATAAAACAGAAAAAAATGTTTTGTATCGGGCTAGCTAAGCGAAAAAAAAAAAAAAAAACAAATAGGTTCATGCAAGCCTAATTAATTTAATTTTAATATAGCTTAAATTCCTTGAAAATAAAACGCAAGTAAATATCTGCTTACATGTGTACAATTTTTGCCACATTATTATTATTATTGTTATTGAACAATGATGTCACAAAATTATTACTTTGTTTTGGCATAACCAGCATTCTTACTATAAAATAATCATGAAACATAAACGAATTTAGTTAGTACATTGAAAACGTTATCTAAATTATTTAATGTACTATTTTAGTGCGATATTTCAAATAATTCATTGATTTCTGTATTTATAAATGCACAAGTTTATATGTTTCAGTCAATCGTAACTACGCACGCTTTAAATAATGCATTCATAATAACTTAAAAACAGTATACATAAAAAACAAATAAGCTGTATGGAACACAAAAGTTATTTGTTAGGAATAAAACATGTGCTCGCAAATAGATGCCAGTTACAATTTGATTTTGATATCATTGCTCGCGTCTTTATTTAAGAACGTTGTTTGTAACTTTCAAAAATATTAGTTGGGAAAGATTATTTTGGTGTGTGTGTGTGTGTGTGTGTGTGTCTGTATATGTACACATGCACACACTATACAAGTACATACTTTAACAAGGAAAATAACTATAGGTAAAAATACTAAAAAATTCATTGTAAAGTTTACAGAAAAATGTTTCATTGTAGCGTAGCAAATTGTATAATATATATTCTTGCATACATCACATTAAAATTATATTTTTGCATGTTTTACTTAGTAAAAGTTGTATCCTCAAACACACGTGAAAAATGGTTCTATTTGTGTTGAAAATATTTTCGAATTTGTTCGAACATAAAAAAACACGCACTTTAATTGGCACGACAATGATAACAGCGGATGTCAGCGATATTAAACAGCGGCTGCGCGCTAGTTAACACGAGCCTATATCCTCGCCGATAATACATGTCATGTGCTGCTAATGTTTGATAATACTGAAACGCGTAAAGAGTCCCTCAGCTTGGCACTACAGTATATCATAACATCTAGTTAGCCTATACAGAAGCGAGATGGCGTAGTTGTGCTTCTGTTATATACGACATTGTTGTTCATTATATATATGACCGTCAGCGGTAGCGCAGTTGTATAACATTGAACTGGTAATCGGGAGGATCTCGGTTTCATTTCAGGACTGGCAATATCAATTTCGGGGTTTCAAGGATTTTCAAATTCACTCTAGGCCAGTGGAATGATCAAACATAATGGGCGACCCTAAACCGCGACGTTAAATGCTGCTTCGCCACTACGTGCCTAACACTTAACTCCGGTAACAACTTTCCTTCGTACCATTTTTACTGCGGGTCTTTAACTCGTTACCATGTCATTTACTGATGAAAATTGTACCAAATTTCAATACTCTTTTATGCGTGTGTTCATATTATATTTTAACTTTAACAAGGAAAATCTTTCAAAATTCAATTGCCCAAGAAATTACTTGCAAATATATAAAATATGTTTATTTACAAGAACCACCTTTGTAGATTTACAAAGAATTTCCTTTCCGACTGTGTTCCCAAGGACTACCCTTGGAAAAGTACAAATGGTTAACAGTAAAATGTTTTGAGTACATACAGTAGTCTGAAACTATAGTTTTAGTTACGTTGAATGAATGGCTAATAAGAGGCATTTGTAATGAATGTGGTGTCATAAATATATTTTTTTTGCTTGAAGTGAGTTTTCTTTTAGTAAATTATCATGTTGGTACCTGGTAGGACACTTTCGTAAAAGTCACGTATTTACCGAAACATTGCAACGCATTTAAGGCGGGTATGTTACCTCACGGCTGCCGTTAAGTCCTGTACTGATCTTCACACAAAGCTCTAGATATGGACGTTAAATTCTGAAAACATTCTGTGAGCTGTGGAATGTTTAATGCTGGTTCTCTCGTACTGTGCATTCGTCAGCAGCAGCGACGTAAGGTATGTGTATGTTGCAAGGTAAGCTGTAATTCGTGACGTCTGCACAAATTCGAGAGTTGCCTATTATATATGATATCACGCGAGTGCCTCCCCTGCAGCGATAGGCAACTTATGAATTGTTACAGACCTCGCAAAGATCAGCTTACCCTGCAACACCCACGTTACGCAACTGGTCAGTAGTATAAATATCTGCAACTTGTGACTTGAGTTCATCACACGTGTAATAAATTCGCATGTGTGCTATTAGGTATTCTGTATCCGAACTATCAGGATAATGACAAAATGTTGAGCGATAGGTAGGGCCACAGAATATGTAGGACTACAGAAGTGAAATAACCGGTAGGACAGCGAACTCAGTCACACACGCCAGCAAAATGGCTTCCCTGGCCAGCAACATGGCGAGTAAGTCTACAACCAATCAGCGTAAGGCGACTGGTGCCCTGGTAGCCGGCAGCCAAGCCAATAGGAAACATGTCGTAACATGCAGGAGCCAAACATACACGGGGCTGGAATCAACTCGGGCATCCAATAAGCGAGGAAATTCGCCAGTATCGAAAAAGCCGCCAAGTAATTTCACGTCTGTATTAATATTTAGTCTGTGGTAGGGCTGTGAACTTTTTGCGAAAATAATTTTGCTCCAGTTGGTTTCAGTGCCTTACGTCTACATGTGCATATCTGCTTCATGGTTATTGGCAGCGTGTCCTTGGGAAGAAACGTCTCCCATTACACAGTGGTCAATCATAACAATGTTACGACACCACGCTCGTGTGATTTGCTGGTAGAACACCCAATACAAGTGAGAGTTAAGACACACAATCACTGACTCTGAAAACTAAGCTGCAGATGCGAAGGTAGGGCAATGTAACAAACTGGGGCAAAACTATTTTCACGAAAAGTCCATGGCCTTAGTGACAGGTATTTAACTTTATCTTTGTAACGGATATTCTGAAATAATCACCGAGATAGCACGCGAACTGCTTGCCATATTATTATTATTTAATGTCGAGTGTTTGTATTTTAAGTTTTTGAGCCATAACGGTTATTGAAATCGTATTGTCAACATTTTTTCTTTGACAATGCATACAATATATTTTAGGTGAACTGCTTGACGTATACAATAATGAAATATTTAGTTAATTTCTCATGCATAGTCATTACGAGAGAATTTAACTTTGAAGCGTTCTCTTGCAATGATTCTGCGTGACAAATTAATGAAAGATTATCGTTTACGATGAGCAGTTTACCATGAATATATGCTATGCTCTGTCGAAGAGAAAATTTTGATAATACGATTTGAATACATGTCATGGTTCAAAAAGTGAAAATACAGTAAACATTTTTAACACTCCTCCTTAAACGCGCAGGTTTGCCAGATTAGTTAACGGTACAAGATAATTCAGACAACCAAACTCATATTAAGAGACCGCTGGTTGCTCACCGACACAACGGAACCAACCTAATAAACGAACATTTACACAGTCAGTGCTTTTTGATGCAAAGAATATGCACCAATTTATCTCAGTGCATCTGCACTTCTGCAGCCCTGCTTCATGGTCAGTGATAGGATGTTTGTAACTCTCTCAACGTCTTAGGTTGACGTGTAGTGTCGCAGTAACCTTATTCTAATTAACGCAGTCAAGCAACGCCTGTGCACAAATTAGCGCTGCTAATAAACATGAAGCAAAGTTACAGATGTGCACGCAATACATTTCAACAAGTTGATGCACAGTTATTTTCACCAAAGTAATTTAGTTGCTGCTACATTATTGGCTCAGCGTCTTCCAGGATGTGTCAAGTAAATAGGGACAGGAAAATGTCGCGAATTCAATGACCTGCAGGCTAGAATTCATTGTCCTATGCATGCCCGTATATTCGTGCATTGTCCGCTTCTCCAGTGAGTAGCAGCTAGTGGACTAATGGTCGGAGCTTGAGCATGGATAGAATAGTAAGTTGATCTTAACACTCAGGTCATCGAATTCGCGAAATTTTCCTACAAATATGGTAAGACCGGATTGCCTAAACGGCACGGACTCATAGTTACTGGAATTCTAACATGTACTCAAAAGAAAACACAAATTGTTCAGGTCCTTTAGATAACAATTGCACTTTGAGCATCTTACCGAGGCTGACGTAGTATAAGGGATGATGATATCGACACTTCGCCGTGTCAGCAATGTCTTAACATAACGTTTTGACTCGGGCATCGATATCATACAAACATACCTCGTTTGTAGCCTAACACGAGACTAATAGTGCCACGTGTTACTATACGTGTAACTATTTGGGCCTGTGGGAGTGGAGAGTTCTGCTGATATATCACATTCATTCCTGTGGTAATGTCGGGTAACGGCGGCCGAGTGGTCAGACAACTCGCCTCCCACCAAGATGATCCGGATTCGATCTCCATGGAGTTGGTACCGGATTATTTGCAATGAGGTGAACGTTGCTGTTGACCGGGGGTCTTCTTCGGGGCACTCCTGTTTCCCCAGCCTCTCTCATTCCGTCACTGCTCCATCTGTAGGATCTCACTTCATGGCATATATCGTTCATCTCTGCTCTCCAGGGGGGTGGGGTAGGCGCAGGGCTGCCAATGTCATGTATAAGTCGTTCAAGATAAAGTGAGCACTAAATATTTAACCTTTGAAAACTTATCACTAGACGTTACAGCATATAATCCAACATTACCGATAGTCCCCCTACTGTTTGTATGGTTGGCAACGAAATTACGCAATATAGTTATGTGTATTTTCCTATGTAAATACAACAATAATAAAACAAAATCAACCGAAAGCGACAAGGTGGTATTTTATATAATTAATAAACTTATTTTATCAAACTATATAGGTACCTATCGACTGCACAATGCATCTTATACGCGCAAAAAACAAGTGACGTGTGTATAGAGGTTAGACATTTCCCTTCGTTTGCCGTGAAGCGCGGAAAGATACGAATTGGCTGAAAATAGATCTTCTGCAGGGTTTTTTCAAGTGCTCGCCTTACCCCGAACCTCCTACGATCAGAATCATGGTTGACTGTGTGTAAGGTGAATCATTATAGCGGTGCGGTTCCCTGAACCTAGTCGATATCGTTATTCCATCACTCCTGTGCTAATATTAATTCATGGCCGACTTACCCTGCTGCCAACATATTTGTAACGAAATGTTAACGCCGACCGTAGTTAAGTTGGCCGTCTGCCCACGTCACCGAGTAGTATGCAGATCTTCGATTGATACAAGATTATTAGAAAACCGCTCATCGCCCGAGTGACATCTGCTTAGTAATAACATCCCAACAACGTTACGCTCGTGTGTACCCATTTCAGGCTAACCACTAGTCATTAAGGGTCCTGCCTAAATACGTTGTGTTTGTGTGTGTGTGAGGCAGGAGCAGTAAGATTGCCGTTTAATGACGTATGTAATGTATTATCGCCTCTCCGCCCAAGCCGCTCAGCTGGCGTGCTGTGCTTTACAATTATCCTTTTTCCTATGGGACTTTCAGCTGTGCCCACATTATTTTATCTGTGGCCAGCATAGTTCAAAGTATCATGCTTAATTCTATAGTTGTTTTTTTCTTAATCCGGTTGTTACTTTTATAGATACGGTAGTGTGAATTACTCATTTTTGGCAATTTTGAGGGGCACGAAAATGATGTTTTTAATAAACGTACCGATTTTTTGTAACTATAGCGACATAAGTAGAAGTGTATGTTCTTTTCGTTGATATACAGATACAATGTACGTTAAGTATTTAGACAAAAAAAATCGCATCTCGCTGCGACGCATCTCAAGCGCAGGTATGGAGGCCCTTAAGTTCCTATTTCTAGAGGACTAAAATGTCGAAAATGTGTGTCTATGCGATCCTTTTTTAATCATATTTTTTTTTTGGCGCAGCATATACTAAAAGGTATAGACGTGTACAATACACCTTCATCTTTAATATAACATCATAAAATTATAGGTTCACCTCTGAATACCTCATAGAGTCTAGTTTTCAGCGAGAGGACGTCACGCCAGTTAGCGACTTGCACCTACAGGCTACCGGGAGGTGTGATACACGTGCTGTGTCGTCCTTATCGCTTCCGTGTTTCTAGTCTTCGAACGCGCAAAAATCGTCTATCCACGCGGTAACTTTAAAGGCTGCTTACACGTTCAAAATAAAGTGTTGACCTGGAAGTGTGCGTATCATGGTAGTCTGTGGAAGCGTATTCCCCAAACCTGTGACAACATAATGTTACAAGCACTAACAAACATGATTCCAGTAAAGATTTTGCTGTGTAATGTCAGCAAGATTTGTAACCCTTAAGGCTCGGTTTCAGTCGCCATATTGAATTTTATTATTTTTCTCTTTTTTTTTTTAATCATAAGAAGAAAACGGTTCCACCTACCACGCATATCAGAGGCGTTGCAGCACAGAACATTTAGGCCCAGTCACACACACCAGCAAAATGGCTTCCCTGACAAGCAACATGTCAGAGACGCCTACGTCAATTAGTCTAATGCGGTTGCTCTAGTAGTCGGCAGCCAATAGGAAACCTGCTGTGACATGGAGGAACCAAAAATACACGGGGCTGGTACCAAAAACCTCGGACAACCAATAAGCGAGGAAGTTCGCCCGTATCAAACGAGCTGCCACGTCATTTTACGTCTTTATTATTATTTAGTCTATGGATGCAGTATGTTCGTAAATAACATTTTTACAAAACTCTTTCCAGACGTATTCACTGCGCCAATGTATGAAAGGAAAAAATACTTCGGAAAAGTACGAAATATCATTGTTAAGACACCACACTCGTTAAAAACTTTGTTACGAAGCTCTCCGACAATAATAAAACAATATAATAATGGGCGTTAGTTCACGGCCCAGAGCAACTCCTAAAATTGTCCAATTATTTGACTTATAGGTGTTGACTAATAAACATAACGAAGAAACGCTGCGGAAAATACCAGAGATTCTGTCCATGTTAAAATTTTAACATTGCGTTACTACATTTTTTTTATAAAACAGCATCAGTCATTTGGTACAACCATGATTGGATAGCTTTTAAACGAAATAAACCAAGCGCCACTTCTTGATTGTTTGAGTTATGTACACTAAGTACATAAGAACCTTAAATTTTGATTACATAAATAGAATCAAGCGGCATGTGCCTTATGCATGATAACTTACGCAATTCACTGTACCAACCACCACACAATATACTTAACTTTGCAAGGTGATTTCTCAATTTAAAGGATACGTAGCTTGGTTCATTTTATATCAAAGCCTTCCAATTTACGAACATTGACTCAGTGTAATAGTTACTTTACAATTTTTGTGGTACAGTGTTGCTAAGTATAATATGTGTAAAATTACACAGTTTTTTTACAGTATAGAGTTCACTGTGCTACGGCTAGATAGGTCTTAAAACTAGTCACTATACAGAGGTGTGTGTGGTTGAGTGGATACAGGTTGGATGCACGTAACACACAGTGGTGCCACAACACAGACTGAGGGATGTTTGTTGAGATCTGGCACCCAAGCTGCTTCTCTGCTTGGCTGCTCGAACACAATGCGTGCTTTTGTTAATACAGAGCAACATAACGAGGATTGTCTCCTATTCAGTTGGAACATTCACTCTTCGCCCTCGTACTTACAGATGAAGAGACAGGGAGGTAAAATGCCACTGTTGTGAGAGAAACTGAAACAAATGAAGACCTACTGAAGTAGGTAAATTTGAAAACACCAAACTACTGAAGGAAAAGCAATGAATAGGGAAATCCACCTCACATCAACAAACAGTTAAATCTTAGGACGTCAGAAAACTCTTACTATTTCATGAATCCAAGAGAAGTAATTGCCAAAGTATGTGCTCTACGGCATATGTTATATTTTTATCACTACTCGTTCGACGGTACTAAAGCTTTAGAAAATCCGGTTTATTACATTGGTGAATAAAAACGTTCGTCCTAAATACCTTCTAAGCTGAGCATATTGTTAAGGATTTAATTTGCTAGTATAATTAATTACGTAACTCCTGCAGAAAGCAATAATCATATGACTTACATCGACTTTATCACCTGCCACCTCAAAGCGCTAGTCAGAACAACTGTAGATGTATTCTCAAAAGGCTGTGTATAGTTGTAAACGTATTAATTTCCGTGTAATAAATTAAAGTTGTGACGAATTATTAGCAATATCTCCTTAAAAAAGAGACATTAAATTTTACTTATTTTGTATTAGAAGTCACTTGCCTGGTGACAGAAATTTTTTTTCTGAAATTTTAAATTACATTAATTCTGTCACATATACACTTTCAAATTACGAATACAATGTTTTGCCAAATTTCGAAACAGATAGAAAATTAAAAAAAATATTTGCATAACTAATGATACAGGATGTCAACCTTCATACTCGAAACATACATTCGATTTCAAACGAAACTAATTGATAAACTGTTTTAGAATTTTTATTAGGTTATTGTACTGGGTAGGGTCTACAGCAATGTCGACGTACATTTTAATACGAGAGGAGGTTTGAATGGAAGTTTTTAAATCTGAACCCTTCAAAAAAAGTGTGAAGCAAGCACTTACATAAATAAACGTAATCACAGTCTGTCAAGAACGACGCAGAGTGTACTCAAGTGTGGACGTGAGACAACACGGTGAGCAAGGAAGAGGTTATCTCTAGTATTTGTGTCTGCAGTTTGTGCAGCTACATGGATGGAAGAGTCAGCCAGAACAGTAAGCATCTATAACTAACCCTATGACCTCTCGTAGCAGCACGTAGCCATCAGAGGTTGCTTTAAAGCCACATAATCGCTACCATGCAGTCGCTTACCTTCACTCACGTGTTGTGAAATTTATTGTGTTCAGAGACGGATTCAGGGGGAGGCAGAAAGCGCAACACCCCGTTCCCCCTTCTTAGCTGTAATGTATAGCTTATCCTTAAAACATTACAAATTTTTTAAGTGGTGTATTAAATTTTTTGTTAATAAATGCCTTAAAGTGCACTATTTTGCACCGCAAAAATTAATTTTTTACGGGGGAGAGCCCCCGGTCCTACCCTTTTTTTACTTGGGATGTGCG
Organism: Medauroidea extradentata; assembly: GCA_003012365.1. Taxonomy (NCBI): domain Eukaryota; kingdom Metazoa; phylum Arthropoda; class Insecta; order Phasmatodea; family Phasmatidae; genus Medauroidea; species Medauroidea extradentata. Next base: position 44,289 of record PNEQ01100176.1, on the reverse strand, counting down.
TATGTATCTACATTTTAATTGATTTTCCTTCCCCCTCCCTCCAAAAAAACTAGACCTGGATCGCCCCTGATTATATTGTATTATTATAACTTGGTTGTTAACCACTTTTGGACAGTTTTAGAATTATGGGCACGATTTTCCGAACTAATCAACTTTACTGTTTAATTTAGTTTTCACAAGTGACAGAATTATTTAAATCAATCCTACTTAAATTACCCATATTTTAGGTCCCTGTATTTTCTTGAAAAGATTTCTGCTGTGCATCAGCTTGTTTCATTAACTTCTGTCCACATGTTCAGTTCTGCTTCGTGGTTATTGGCAGCGTGTTGTGACATATGAAGTATGAACTTTATGTCAATTGCATTTACGGAAAATTAAACTTGTTTTAAAAGTGACAGAAATAAATTTTAACCACTATAAATTTAATGTTATGCTAAATTATGAATTTTAAGTGTATTTGTAATCTTTTACCGTATTTTTAAAAGCCCCGACGTAATTTCATTAATATGACGATATTGCGATTCTATGCCGAGAACGAGTCACTAATTAATATTAAATGATTTTATCCAGAATTGTAATTACAGTTAAAGTAATACTTTTTACTTGCTGATTGTTGTTTAATGACTATTTCAGTAATAATTTCACTGTATTTTTGTTTACTTATAATACGTAACACATTTTCGCTACTTTAATTAAGGATTGGAGAGTACGACTTTGTAGTCCATATTTTCATGTATGCTACAGGGACTTTTTGGTGGCTTCTTAGAAAGAATGGCGACGTAATATTTTACGCCCTGCGTAAATCGTTTTAATTTGGGCCCAACCTAAAGATAGGATATGTATTAGTACCACCAAAAAGAAGTAAAGATTATAGGTTCGCCGACCACCTAAGAAGAGAGTCGAGCGGTAGGACCTAACATTAAATATTTATTAGTGAACTACAAGAACGAAGAGGACGTCAAAATAAGCCATTTTGGCCAGATAAGTTAAATACTGGGACTTTACCTTGTCATCCGAATTCCATTATTTACTACAAATTATCGTGTCTAAGACAATTTTCAACTAATTATGAGTGTTTTCGGGATGACTAAGTTGAACCTTTTAAGAAGTTAAATAATTTTTTTTTCTAGTTCTGAACATTTACGCAGGAATATTAGAAAACTGTACCCAGAGGTCCTGGGAAAATTCGTTTTTTGTAATTGAGCAGCCGAGGAAATATTTGAGACATTTATTGAGATTGTTATTTGAAACCTGAGGATATTTTTTCAAGTATTTTCAGTGCTAATTATTTGCGATTCATTTAACTTTGGATCACGAACTTTAGCAAACTGTTTGATTTTAAATGTTGTTTTAATTTTGGATTCAGTCAGTTTCCTCACACATTGCAAACCTTTTTCTAAGAGTCAGTTACACTCTTTTGAAGTTATGATTATGTTTCATTTCTTTTGTGTGTGCTATGTTATTCAGGATAAAAAGTTGTCATAATCTATTCCGCTACACCTACACCGCCCTGCATTTACAACACACTAACACCACATCTGAAGTCATCGTCATCGTAACACATTTAAATTATTTAAGTCAGTTATAACACAGTGTCATAGCTCAGAGTTGTCGCTTATTTAACTGAACCAATCGAAATACGGTTACTGGGACTCACAAGAACGTGATGAGCGAGTACAACCCCACGACGTGCGAAAGTTATAAACATCCTCATCGCTTATCACGGATGAAAAACGGTATCACAGGTATTGAAACCAGTTAATGCAAATATCTCTCGCGAAAATGCTAGTGTCTCTACCCATCTTTATCAGCTTCGCTTAATTGTTTATAGTGAAAAAATGTTTTTGTACTTTTACAAGGAAAATTTTTGGAAACCTAAATTCTAATGAAATCCCTTGTAAATCTACAAAGATTGTCCTTGTAAAATAATACAACGCATATGTTTGTAAAATTACAAAGGATAGTCTTTTAAGTTGCACTTGTAATACGGAACAATTAAATTTTATGTACCCGTTTTACTTAAATAACGACACTAAACTTATTAATTAAAAAACTTTTGAATATATAAATATTACATTAAACTTTATTGAAAAAAATATAACAAATGTCACAGAGAAACTCACGTTCGAGCCCGCATCCCCGCATTTAGATACCACTCATCTTAACCCTAGACTAACTTAACAGCTGTGTTAACTATAGTTTTTATTTGTACAGAATAGTGTTAACTTAATTTTTTAATAGTTAATAAAAGAATAAAGAAAAATTGTATTGGATGAAATTGTATTTTTATTGTTATTTTTTTTAGAGGGTATGTCTTTAAGTGTGCTATCTGCACCAGTGTTATTTCTGAAATTCAACCTTGACCGTGGACAACTTTTTTCCGCAAGCATTTTGATAGTATACTTTTCACTATTTCTCAGTCCAACACTACCATAACTATCTTGATCACTAAATAAAAGCTACAAAACTGCGATTTATAAAAATGCACTCTAAACAATTTGTATGGCTCCTTTAAATACTAACAGTCCGATTCACAAGTATTTTGGCAATTAGTCGTCACACAAGTATTCTTTAGCAATAATGAAGTAGATTATGTACCAGAAACGAGCTTACTCACATGCGTGTGTCTGTATAAATTTACTTTGCTCTTAAAAACACTGCTGTTATCACTTTATAATACAATATACAACTGACGTTTCAATGATGAACAGAAGGATGTCATCTACGTTATGTCACGTAGCCCACGTCATGTTATTTTTCTGTGAATTGTTTCTGAGTAAATCAACTCGTTTTCAATATTTACATGGCAGCGTAACATGCAAATTATAACTTTGACGCTCCATTATGAGAAAACTACGTACGTAAGAAAGAGAAAGTTTTCCAATCTCATTCACGTACGTACGCACGCTACGAAAACATGTGAATACTAGCATGCACACTCAGTATTTCTACTTTGACACGTGCGTGCGTTAAGTGTTGGCTGTGAATCCAGCTTTAATATGGACTGTGGCGACATGTGACATGAAATTCTTCTTTACGATGGGATGAAGAAATGTACAATGTCGCTGTAAGATGTAACACAGATATAGATAATTTGAGTCTTGAATTAGATATTATGTGCAGTGCTTCGACAATCTTCAGAAACATTGCAACAGACAAAAATATCTAACCCTGGTTACATACAACTGAAGAATCTTCCCTCTTCTATTCGAAGTTATAAAATAAAGATAATTATGGTTTTTCCTTCAAATTCTGCTTCAGCAAAAGGGTCGCTCTCTACGCTGAGAAGACCTAAATCATTTCTATGCTGGTCTGTTGCCCAGGGACGACTAACACATTTGTGTGTGTGTTTCATGCGTATCACTAAAGAGCGGGAGAATTTTATGAAACATTATATGCATAGCCCTTTACGAGCAGATGTGTTCGGAAAAAAATTAAGGACACCAGTGTAATTATGGAATTCACAGAGTACGCATAAAACATTTCTTACGTGATTTAACTTAGTTATGTTATGTGTTTACTGCTGCGTGTGTCCAGTTTTAATCATTTGAGAAAAATGTTTTCAAAATACATGGCCTACAGTTGTTAAAGTATTACGTCAGTAAACTAGTTTGCCAATTTTAGAGAACGCGCTAAAATGTTATTGAAAGGATTTTCTAAACTTTCCCGGTCGTTAATTATTTGTTGGTATGAATAAAAATAACATATGTATGTCTAGAGTCAATATTAATACGTAATTAGGTAAAAAGATTTATATAATTTTGGTACTGAAAATACAATACATGTTAGAACACCAAGTAATTTTTAAGTAATTTTGCTATTATCTTATCAATATATTAATTTAAAGAATAATAAACGAGGTTAGTGGAACCAAATACAAACAAAATGTAAAAAAAATAAATAAATAATTTCGAACAAGGGTGTCTGATAGCCTACAGTGTAAGAACAGCCTAACTCTGCATACGACTATGTACCCTTCCCTTCTCTCCAGACATAACCAGACAAACGCTCCTGCATCCCACTATTCTATGCTGACAGTGTTTTAAAATGATATTTTCGATAGCGTATTTAACACGGAAATGTTTCAAGAAATATAATTTAACATGTAAGTGAAAATGCGTAGGTCAATGTGGATGTATTATTGTAAAATATTGTCAAATATGTTAAATTAACTAACTTCATTATAACATTGTAAACAAACTCTTATACATTCCTTTTTAGCCAGTAAGGATGTCGAAATATTTTCATTATGCTAACAAAAGTAGATTAGAGGCTAAAATATGAACACTTCTTTCATCGGAATTATATAGAAATCACTTGTTACATAACAAATAGTAACGTCTTTATAAGTCCATGTATTTTACTGTTTTAGCGTTGTATCATATATGCGTATATTTTTAGTGTTCAACCTTGTTTATGACGTATGTGGTTGCACTAGAAACCTAAGTGTTTGCAAGAACGTTTATGCGGTGACTCACGACTTTTGACATTTTAAACAGTTTTCGTAACAGACGTGGGGGATTATAGTAATTTACATAACTGCAGATAACGACATAATCTGTGTTGACACTGCACGTGTTTGGCCGTTTAGTGGCGTCAACCGTAGTTTCGCGCCTCTTAAAACAACACATCGATTAATTTGAATTGCAGATCGGACCACATATAAATAATGCAGGGAAAAAGATAAACTCCTGGTCTTGCACGTTCGAACGTAGAAAAACAGGCTGATAGTTTATCGCAAATGTGTGGGCTCTTGATGTTACTGCCGCACTGAGATAAAAACATTTTTGTTGTTATCATACTTCTGTTAAAATATGGACATCAGTCATGTTTGGTTTTCAAGATAAGCTATGTTGTTCCTACAAAAATTGTTCTGTCGAAGGGGCATAGAGCAACTTTGTTGTATAGAACATGTTGTTATTTATGATAAACAAATTATTGTAGGAACATGCAATTTATTTCGGACAACCAAAAAGTACTGTTATCCCTATTTTTTGGAATGTTAGCTACAGCAATACCTTTCTTCCAGTGTAGCTAAGTGACACGCACACTGCGATTATCCTGAAAGGGCGTAAGTAGAGAATATATGACATATTACCTGGACTTATCTTCTGCACCAAGTTTATCCCGCGTGTAAGTGTAGTCAGATTACAGCAGCTTTCCTCGCAGTTAAGTATTCATCAGTTTACAATTTAATTGAAATTGTAAGAAGACTCATATACATTACTGTATCCTACCACCTCTTTATAAGCAATTCACTGTACAATTTTAACTCAAGTTATTTGCAACAACCAATAACCACAATCATTGAACTCTTGCGGTTAAACAAACACTATTTTAAACTTCATTATCAGGAATACTGTTCATAATATCCAAGATTTCCATAAAGTTTCTCACTCGCTACAAACTTCTATAACATGAAAACTACAAACGCTAAAAAAAAGTGTGGTTTCTGCAAACATTTAGTGTAACTCATCAAGTTTTTGTGTTTCCAGTAGGTGGTGTATGAGGAGTGAAAGTAACGATGGCTTCCATGCAAGAAAAGGCTCGATGTGTTCGGTGATATCACGAAACCATGTCTTCTCTTACGGTTCAGCACAATTTCCAAAGAGAGTATGAGCACTCTCCACATGACCACAAAATCATATACGCTTAGTATGAAACATGTAAAGAAATATTTTTAGTGTAGGCCGCAGTTCACGAACAGTGAAGATGCTGTCGAGTCTGTTCAGGAAGCAATCCGACGAAGCCCCTCCAAATCGACACGCCAGGCTTCACGTCAGCTTGTTATTCCACGTGCAAGTCTTGCACAAACGGCTTTATTTGTATGCGTACAAAGTGCTCACTGTTCAAGCCTAGAAACCAAATGACCATTAACGCCGTGCTGTGTTTGCTAGTGAAATGTTGCATTGAATTGATGACGACAATGTCTAGCTGCAGCGTGTGTGTTTCTCCGACGAAGCAACATTTCATACATCAGGTAAAGTGAACAGGCATAACGTGCGTATATGGGGGTCCGAACAGCCTCATTCCATTTTGGAACACGAGAGAGGTAGCCCAAAAGTCAATATTTGGTGCGCCCTTATGCGTAAATAGTATGTTTGTTAAAAGATATACAGGAAGTAACACATTCAGTTTACTATGCGGGAGCAATATATTTACCTTTGCGCAACCTGACATAATATTCTGTTCAACGGTCCTGTATGCAAATAGCAGGAAACTTTGATAGAAAAAATTTAAAACATGACAGCATTAACCACTGCCAATAACATTCATTCTTACGAGACGCAAATTATATCACAGGATCAATAGCAATTATATTCGGCCATTGTAAATTTAACGTAACACTGCACTGCTTCATATCACAAGTCTGACACGAAGGTAAAGATAAGTTGTAGTTGGTTTTATTATGTACTATGCCGATACTTGGCCACACTGCGTGGCAATAAAGCTTGAATACTGGTGTTTCGTCAGACCGAAATGCTGACAGGTTGCTACATGTTAAACTGTTGAATATTCATTGACGTTGCGGTATTTTATTCTTAATGATACACTGAAAAAAGAGTATAGTTGTAGGTACCATACTTCTGTTAAAATAGGGACAACAAAACAGTTTAGTTGTTGGTACTACTTCGGACAGTTCCTTAAACATTCTGTTTTGTAGACGAAACAAAGAGTCTTGTTGTTTTTACAGACCAGATGGTAATTTATACAAAACAGATTGTTGAAGGAACTGTCCAGAGTAGTACTGATAGCTAAACTGTTTTGTTGTCCCTGTTGTAACAGAAGTATGGTACCTGCAACTATACTCTATTCTCAATGTACCTTAAAGTCAAGCTACTTTTCGCCCCGTGGGTAACTTAGAATACCAGATTAATTTAATTTTATACAATACTTTCAAGATACTCGTCACTTTAATGTACTGTTTATTATTAAATCCGTGAATGGTGAATTCGTCGGCAATTACTGATTCTGTCAACCCTTACTTATATCTAAAATATATATTGCAAAGTAACATCAAAATCACATTGGTAAAAAAACTGAAAACTTTCTTTACAGAATGCTTTGGAAAAAAAGTTCAAGTCTACGGGCACTCATAGGGTGAACAATTCTATGAAGGCGTTCTGCAAAATAAAGCACCGTTCACTTGCAAAAAAATAAAATTTTGCTCAATTTTTGCTTGTTCTCATAACAAAATTGGTAGGGGCCGGAAAATTTCGCGAATTCAATGGCCCGCAAGAATGACTATCCTAGTCATACTTAAGCCCCAACTATTTGTCCAATAGCTGCTACTCAGTGGATCAACAGACAATGAACGAATATACGGGGCTTGAGTATGCATAGTACAATGGGATCTAGCCTGTAGGGCATTGAATTCGTGTAATTTTCCTGTCCCTAGTAATTGGTGATATTTTAAGTATAAAAATTGTGAAAGCCTATGAGGTTTATTAGAATTAATAAAATTAGGTGCAAGTTTCGATATTTAATAACAAAAAAGGAAGGGAATCTTCAATATGAATAATATTTTGGTTTAAAAAAATTCCAAGTCACTGTAAAACTTCCAGGCGTGATCTTAATCGCATTTTACGATAACGGTTGTGTATACAAATAAAATAAAATATAGTGTCGTTGTTCCTTATTCTGGGCCATCCAGCTTCAACCACACGCTGTGCTGCCGTGCTTGGTTGGTTGCCTACGTATCCGGCGACAGTATTATTGGCGCATCCTGTATAAAGAAAGGAAGGAAGATTCTCCGAGGTCGTGGTCGCCAGAGCGTAGTTCTCGTGCGGCGAGGAGGAAGAATCGGCTATAGTTCGATCCCAGTTCCCGGCACTTATCAAAATTTACGAGCGCGGAATCGGTAATCGATCGGTCGCGCGCTCACCTCGCCGCGTTTGGCTCGCTTGAGCAAATCCGCGCCGCGCGGCAAAAACTCCAGCTCATCATGCAAGCGATATTTCCGCCTGCATAGCACTCGCGCGCAGAGCTGTCCTGATTGGCCAGTCGCGCAGTTTGCAAGTGAGCACAAGTGGATCGAGAATATCCTGCTGGACCGACATCCACACATAAAATATGTTTATAGACGTTTCCGAATACATACTTAACAGAAACAGTGGCTTGGGGATGCCTTGGGAGTGCATTGTATAGAACGGCGATATATTTGGTTATATGTGGTTCTGGTTGAGCACTAAAGATTTAACATTTGAAAAAAATCACCAATAGTTATTGCATATAATCCAACATTAACAATAATCACTATACAACTTGTGTGGTTGGCAGCGATTTCTTGCATGTAGTTCCGTGTATTTCCCTGTTATAATAAAACAATACCGAAATAAAATCAACTGTAATCGAAGTATTTGTATTTTACATCATTAATAAACTTTTTAAATTAAACTACATTGGATCCTACCGACCACACAATTTATCTTACACGCGCAGACATCAAGTGACATGTCCAGAGAGATTATACATTCCCCGTCGTTAGCCGTTACGCGCGGAAAGATATCAACTATCTGGAAACCGAAATTTTGAATCATTATCATCAAAATAGACAGCAAAGCATCTCGTTGTGCGTTCACTGAAGGTAGCTGCAACACTAGCTTCTACACTAAATAGTTTTTATACGTTTATTACAAAATTGAAAGTAATTTGCAGCAAAATACCATTTGCAACTCAAAAAAAAAAAAAATTTCAAAAATCCATAAAAATGCTTGACGTTGGAAGAACACAGTAATGTGTACGTACTAGATGGTACATTTAATACTATTTATATATGTGTATGCACAACTTGCTAGTATTGCAGCAAATATTTGATGCGTAACAAAACAGAAGGTTCCAAAGTGTCTGAAATATTTTATTATCTCACATAATTAATGGCGTTAATTATTATGTCAACAATTCTAAAACATTTTCGGCTTGTGCTTGTGGTATATAAATTGAAAACATCTTGATAATCAGTTTACAAAATCATTCGTTCCAAAGTAATAAAAAAAGTATAACAGTCCACAAGATCTTACAATCAGAGAAGGGTCACTGCCACGTGAATTTCTTACTTTGTTTAAAATATTTGTTTATCTTATACTTGAATCAATCTTATAATATATTTACCTACATCTTTTAATTAAGTAAATGTTACATCTTTTAAAGTAAAATGACAAAGTGCAAACATACGCTAGTAGATAACTATTTTAATATGAAAATATATTTACTTGAGAAAAAAATATATATCGATGTCTACCTCTGTGTGAAAAACTCGTAACTCCATTTTTTATTTTATTATTTATTTATTTATTTATTTTTTGCTTTAGTCAAACAAAAAAATTCTTATCATCTACGGGAAGCACGTATTTGCATGATATATTCGAAATTATTTAGATAGAAGTTTGAAGTATTGTAAGCACTTAAACCCGTTTATGTATAGAGGTAATGTTTGCTTCAGAATAAATGTTACAAAATGTATACTGCACAGTTATTAGATTTTTCAAAATTCGAAAATTATGTGTACGAAAAGCGGTAACATATGTTTTCAATCAAATATTTTATAACTTTTAAACCCGTTGAGATAATGATGTGATTTTTGCTTCATAATTAATTTTACGTATATATCCCAAAAAGTAGTTTAGAGATTTTTTTAACTAAACATGTAAGGGCATTAAATATATAACATTGTTCCATCTAGGCATAATCTTACTGATGTAAGAGATGTTGTGGTATTGAGATGATTTTTAATAGAAATGAAGTTTACGTAGATATCTAAAAAACTATTTAAGGAAATTTAAAATTCGACAGTTTAAGAGGTGGAAAGATGAAAAAAAAAATTGTTCCAAGAATTTCTAAAATCACTCATGACCACGGAGAAATAATTTAAAAGCAGGTAAGTTGTTATTTTTTGCTATCATACTGATACGTATGCCTCTTTGTGTACGGGCTTGTATAATTATACACATTTAACTTCTTAAGATGCAGTTGTTAGGAACACTGGCAGGAGGTTTAGGTTTCAAAGCCTGCGTAAGACAAGGCGACTGGTAACTGCTATGATATCGTATACCCACATATTAATGGCGGCTGGCGGAAGAGTTAATTGTTAATTTGAATAATGAAAATATAAAGGTCGTTTCCCTTTGCGGCGTAGGTGCACATTAGAGGGTGAAATGGAGTAAAATGTATTATCGCAACAAACTTGATATCTTAAACCTGGTGAGGTGTCGTTATGTGCTCTGAAGGTGACATTTGTATGTTTTTGTTTATCGCCGTGTCCTCAACATTAACACGATAAGCTATCGCCATTTAAGGGGGGTTGATCCCTGTCAGATCGGTTTTACGGTTTTTCTTATAAATCAGGGAATAGACACATTGTTTTACTTTTATCACGCTGACAAGGCATAGTTCATTGTTTTATTCACTTTTTGGAATCCAAATGGCATTGTTTCTGTTAATGTTGCGGCCTCTGTAGTCGCTCCCGTAAATAAAGCAATTTTTCCTTTTTAGCTGTTTCCCATTGCAAAATAATGAATATATTATGGTTCCAGCAATTACAGAAAATCGATTAAGTTTGTATCTATGCCTTGTCGTGATGTATAAAATGTTTATACATCGACTGGAACAGAAGTTATCGAGAAGAAACAGATAAATCCAAGGCGGTAAGGATCAATACCCCTTAATGCCGGCAATGTCGCTGCAGGGTTGCTAGGGTGTGTGTATGGGTGTGTGTATGGGTGTGTGTGTATGTATGTATATATATATATATATATATATATATATATATATATATTTAATGACTTTGTTTGTGGCGAAGTTAAGGCTTTCGCCTTCTATTACACTTAACCACATTTTATACAATTAAAATCATACATGCGTGACAAACAAAAATAAAACTATAACTACAAGAAACACTTATATACAAAATTAATGTAGCAAAAATGATTCATTAATTTAGCCAGATGTACTTTTACATATAAATGAATACCGCAAGTATAAAAAAACAAATTTAAATATTTGAAGTGAAACTATAAATACGCCATTAGGTGTTTAAAAAATATTACAATTTTGTGTATGCTATCTAAATATTCATGTATAACAACATAGCTATAGTCTTATCTTGCGGGAGTTAATGTGCATCTGTATAACAGCATTACAGTATACAATAAATTAATTGTTGATAAGAGAGAAAAATTATGTCATGTGATATACATTTGTATATTCATATACAAACTGGTTAAGAAACTGCATGTCTAATAAGCTTTAAATGTTGAACTAATTTTAAATTCTAAACACATAAAATATACCTAAATAATACTAGTACAAATACATAGTAGCACCACACCTCTACTCCACGAGATATTTAGTTTGTAACAAATATGATTTTAAATAGCGTTTGAAACTGCTTAGGTTTGAGCATGTCTTTAATTCACTGGGCAAATCATTCCAAAACCGAGCACCAGACACTGTTAGAGATTGGGAGAAAAATTTAGTTTTATGTTTAGGTACCATGAGCAGCAATGTTTCGCCGGAACGTGTGTGGTGATTATGATTTACACTGAGTGATTGGAATCTGTCAAGAAGATATTTAGGACTTCTGGTTGTAAGAATCTTCTTAAGTATGAACTGCGAGTGCAACCTACGCCTTTCTTCCAGTTCGAGCCACTTGAGATTTTTGTAGTAGTGGCTGATATGGTCTCGAGGTTTCAAGTTAAATATATAACGTACACATGTGTTTTGTAATCGCTGTAGTCTTGCAGCTAGTTCACATGTTACATCACTGTACACAACATCGCAGTAATCAATAATAGGAAAAATAAGTGACTGTACAATTAGTTTTTTCATCTCTACTGGAAGAAAGTTTTTCATGCGCTTAAGAGAGTGTAAAGATGCAAATACATTCCTGCATATTTTATTGACATGATCTGTCCAAGTAAGAAATTCGTTAATTTTAATGCCTAGATTATTTACTGTTTTGGTCATAGCAATTTGTTGGTCTTCTGCGAAGACAGTGTTGATATCGATTGAAGATATCGTACTTTTCAGTTTTTTGATCCAATTATAGTTTATTGAGTCTTAGTGGCATTTATTTGCAGCCCATTATTTTTAGATCAACGAACCACATTGCACAGATCAGTATTAACTTGATCAATGCTTGCGTTCAGTTTACTCGGTACATCACTTATATATATACATATTTGGAAGTCGTCAGCATACAAATGGTAATTCACATACTCTAAACACTCTGGCAAATCATTTATGAACATAGAAAACAAAAGTGGTCCAAGTACTGAGCCCTGGGGAACACCACATGGTACACTGCGCCTACTAGAAAAAGAATGGTCTAATTTAATGCATTGTTTACGTTCCATTAGATATGATCTAAACCAATTCTCTGCATCAACGGAAAGATGGAAGAATGAATACAATTTCTTTAAAAGTAACTTATGATCTACAGCGTTAAATGCCTTTCTGAAATCGAGAAGTATTAGTACAGTTAGTTTTCTATCGTCCATATTTTTCCTTATATCATCTGTGATATGTATTAAGGCTGTAGTCGTGCTATGATTACTCCGAAAACCAGACTGAAGTGAAGATAGAAGGTCATTTCTATTTATATAACCATAGAGTTGTTTGTGTACTATGTACTCGAGCACTTTAGATAATGCTGGCAATATACTTATCGGCCTATAGTCTTTGACATTACTAGGGGACTTGACTTTAGGAATTGGCCTTACAAAAGCAAATTTCCATTGGTGTGGAAAGACCCCAGTTTTTAGAGAGGTGTTGAATATATCTGTTACTAGACTAATAACAAATTGTAAAACTTTTTTTAAGAATGTTATTGGGATGTTGTCTGGGCCCACAGCTTTAGATGTAATTCGGTTAATTGCGCGTACAACTTCATTTATCGTTACGTTATGGAACGTAAACTTTTTGTTATGATATGAGGTATCTACCGAATTTTCTTCCTCGAACATAGAGTCGGCATACGTTAAGTTTATCTTGTTAGGTGCTTCAACAAAATGAGCGTTAAGTTCTTCTAACGGCACATCTGGTGGCTCACTTATTCTTGGTTTACAGCCGACATCCAAAGTTCTAAGGCTTTGCCACAAAACTCTAGAGGACGATGCAGCTGATAGCAAATTTTCAGTGTATTCTAATGTTGCTTTCCTGACAGCATGTGCACCTATTCCGCGGTTGCCTATAATCCTCGAATAACTCCACAGCCAGTTTATCAGAATTTTTGCGAGCACGTTTAAATGAACGATACGCTGAGTCACGTTTGCACATACATAAGTTCTTTTATTGTGTTAGTAATGCACGGGGCAGGTGGTCACTTAACACGTTTAGTTACTAATGTTTTGAGTTTGGTACATATAGTGCCCTGGCAAGGACGCTGCGTCAGAGAATAATAGTTCTTCATTAAGTTTACGGTAATTTCTAAACGTTATTTGGTTAGCATTGGTCTTATTATGCTTGACATCAAAACATACATAAATTATATCGTAGTGATAAATGCCAAGAGCAGCTATTTGTCCGCTTATAACAATTTTGTCATTGCCAGATGTGAATATTAGATCAAGCCAGGATTCCGAATGTGTAGTGTAATATGTTGGTGACAGACTGCATAACGTAAGATTACAGGAAGTGAACATACCGTGCAATCTTCGGCTGTCGCTTTACTCGCATTTAAGATCGGTATTAAAGTCTCCCATGACAATTACATTTTCATAGCGGTATCTTAGTGCCATTAGATCTGTCTCAAAACTTAAAATACCCGTAACTTTAGGAGGTTTATATACGACTGACAGCAAGACTTTGACAGAAGAGAGAGCCACTTCTACAAACAGGTATTCGGCAGACGCACTGTAAGGAGATGGGGAAGACGATATTTTATTCCTAACGTAAACTGCTACGCCTCCACCTCTTTTATTTTCTCGATCGTTGCGATAGAGTTTATAACCCTCAAGTGAAACAATACTATCAGGTAGTGGGTACCAGCCAGGTTTCCGAAACTAAAATACAGTGCAGCATCAGAGGAGCTACGATTGCCTCTAGTTCATGTTTGTGAGCTACTAAGCTTTGAGCATTCACGTGAATCACTTTCAAGGTCTCGGGGTAGCAGTTTAGTAAACCTGCAAATGTCGATGAATATGGCGTAACAATAGAAACTTTGTGCCGGATATAGATATGTATTACTGCTGTCAATAAAAAGTTAAGTAAGTAAAAGTGGTACTTATTTATTATTTTCGTGATAATCTGACGGAACTTGTTAGCAAGAATATATGTATTGGTAACATTCACCATGGATAGTTACGATTATCGCCACTGCAACAACGTTGTGCTCGTAAGAACACTTAATGTTTCTTCAGGGTAATTGCTGCAATTATCAGTTGCAAGCAATAAACGGCAGGAACGAGCATAATAACGTCCAGAGACGCGGTACGCAGCGGTAGGTAGGAAACACGAGATAATGTACAGTTCTTCTACTCTGGTTGGCAGCACTTGAAGTGAGGCGCGGCAACAAGTCAACTTAACTGCCAGCAGACCTGAGAAGTGGCTCCCTCCTCGTCGAGGCTTGCAACATTTTACACGTGGCGGTGTTTTTATGTGGTAATTAACGCGCCATAAGCACAGCGCCGGCGCCTTTACGACGCTACTGGAGAGTCACTCCACACGCCGCACTCACCAGACACTCGCAGCCACACTGCTGCTGCGAGCTGTTTTGCTAACACAATAAACATTACCGACCAGGCAAAACACTCGTCACCCACCAAGGCTACTTGGGATCGGTCCCAGGATGTTCGCATGTGTGAAAATAGTGGTCTGCACTCTTCCGCCACACACAATATAAGTACTGTAGCCATAACGTACTGTTTCATGGCAACATATTTAATCACTGGGTGGTAGTAGACAAAAAAAATACATTTGTTATAAGTAGAGACATGCAAGAATTGCGTTATCATTTGGTAGCAGACTAAACTTCACTGTCCTATACATAACAGAGCATAATCTGCGATTCAATTGGCCACGAACTTTTATGTGTTGTCATCGACGTGTGTTACGTCCTTACATAGATTGGCCTCTCTGCCGTGTAAGTATTCTCCGCGGCAAGTCACGACAATATCGGCCAGCGGGAGACGTCGAACGAGCTTATAGTCACTTGGAGTCTAGTCAGCTGTCAGAAAATAACGCGAATTTTGCATGTCTCTAGTTATAAGTCTCTGGAATTGAACGTTTTCGTGTAACACGCACCCAAGTGTTACATTTGTAACTACAGTAACCTGGAGTGTAGGCAACTCTTCATGCCCCTAATTATGAACACATGTAATTCTCCGACTGCTTCTTTCAGGTTGTCTACAGTCCTTTATATACGAAATAGATACGGTATTGTATTTTAATTACTTTCTTTTCACGTGACCAGTACACTGGTACAGCCTGGTCACATGTTTCTGAAACATTTATAATGTATATTAATACTCGAAAGGCTTATATAGATAACAGGGAATTGTCATTGTCGTGGACATAATTATTATTCACAGACATACTAGTAAGGCGTTTTATTATCCACTCGATGCAGTAAAGAATTCAAGGAATACTGCCAAGACTGGTACAAGCCTATAGCACAACACTGCCTTTATGCTCACAGTACTAATCTGGCGAGCTGTTTTTTCGTGATAATCTAATTTTATATGTGACTTCAAGAACTGAGCCGGTAATATTATTCTTGAAAAAAAAAACGTATAGTCAAGAGAACACCCTTTCGTTTCTGTCTTAGATTTCAAATTGGTAGTTTTAAAGCCGTTATTAACAATTTTGAAGGACTAAGAAATTGTTTCTAATGTGAATACTAAAGAGTACGTGAGGTTCTCAGATTTAATCTAGCTCAGATTGATGAAACAAGAACCTAAACATTACTGTCTCGTCATTGATTGACAGCGACTGTATTGACACGTATTTTTCAATTGTGAACCACAACTAACAGAGTATCAACCACTAGCTATATTCTTATACGGTTGAAAGCCAATGTTTACCGCAGAAATGCGCGGTTTCGCTGAGCTGCAGGCTAGCCTACATGACTATCTGTCAGTGGCGTATCGTGGTCGTGTTCCAAGACGCGCAGTACTAAGCAGTGACTATAATCAACACTGAGTTATTCATCAGACCATTAGGTCCGGTTTCTCAATGTCTGATTTTCTTTTGATTATCTTCCGATTAATATTTAACCAATGGTTAGCAACCGTATCTGTTTCTCAAGTACTGATTAAGATTAATCAATGAGTTAGCAGTCAGTAACCATTGGTTATCGTAATCATAAGAAGGGGTATTGATTACAGAGTTAAACAGGACTTTTAAAACAAACAAGAATACAAACAGTGACAATTTATAGGTTATGATGACAGATGATTTAAATGTATTGTTTGAAGATGATGATGAAGAAATAGTAGATTTCATAAACAGGCTAAGACATTTTCGGGGACGCCCAAATCACATGTAAATAGATGACCATGAATTTGTTATTAGATTTCGCCTGAGTAAAAAAATACTGTCCTAGTACTACTAGAAAAATTGTACAGCTGGAAGTGACCACAGACAGGTGTGTACTTGTTTTATTTGCATCTCATTTCTTTAGTACGTTCAGGTAAGTAATATTCTTTTGTAGGTTACGTGAAAACATTTGGTTGTTATGTCACATGTTGTATGATGTCTCTATACTTCCATACATTATTCTGCATAATTGTTTAGAAACATTTGTTAGATATGTTAACACTGAATTGTAAATTGTACTACATATCTCGGTTAATGGTATTTAAATATATTTTTTTATTTCTTCTAGAAAAATAAAACATACTATGATCAGGGAATCTGGATTGAAAAGTTATTAATATAAATTTGTAGATTGTATTACATGTGTTTTGATACTTTTGTGTATTATAATACCTATTGTAGGTTATGTTATGTTACACGTATGGGTTCCTCGATTAATCAAATTCTACTTCGATTTTCTTGTATGCATCTTCTTTCTGTTTCCAAGTTACGGCGTGAGTTTTTTGTCTGTATTCTATGATACGTGCATATTTTTCAACAAGAGAAATAATCATTTTTCCCAAAAAAAATTTTTGGCACACGGCTGCTTATTTTCTTCCATTGTGTATACAAACACCGCTAACCAGCACAACAAAATAAACAAATAAAGTGCTTCACTGCAGCCAATCACAAGCTGATATGGCATTGTATGGCTGCCACATTTATCTTAACCGATACTTAACTGAACATAAGATTAAAGTACGTTGAGAAACACTTCAGATTTAATCACCACTTAATCAATAGGTTAAATACAATCATAGGATTAACTAATGAAGGCTTTAACAAGACATTGAGAAACCGGGCCTTAGTCTGGTAGAGTAACGTAGAGTTTCGAGCCTGTAGCGTACAAGTCACATATCTCAGTCTACACAACACATGTTTACTGTATATGACAGGTAGGCACACTAAGTCCATTTGCTCTCAGAGTATAGTAGGAGCTTATATTGCATGCCTTGGAACACTACCGCCATACGCCACTGCTATCCGTGTATTCAAGTAGACATCAGCTGCTCATTAGATGCTTGCTGATACACTGATAGCAACACAATAGAGAACGGTCTCATTTGATTCTTTATTATAAACTTAGCGCCCTCCAGTCATCGACCAGTTGCAAATACGACAGGAACATGCAGTTGTGTGAAATCTAGCTCGTCTACAAAATAAAACGCTAATTTTTCACGTCCGTGTCGATAGGTTGTGTGCGTGAACAGGACTGAAAAACCAAGGCTTCTGCCAGTCGCAATCACACATTTCATATACCTCTAGGCATGTCGTAATTTGAAAGAAACGTAAATATATTATTTTATACGTTTATGTTAAATATGTAAAAATATTGGGGATATGCTTAAAAGTTTCGTGAAAAATGTAAAACATGAGACACGCTACATGACTGCTCATGGACGAGGAGAGGACTTCAGCAATCCCACTCGCGGCGAAAAGTTAAGGACAAAAACCAGCGAGTAAACAAATGAATAGTAATGTACGAGGAAGATACCAGCAGGACAGGGTATAACATCCTGGATGCAGACTTACGAGAATGCGCGCGCGTAGGCTTCTGCTTGCCAAGATGGCATGGAATGAGGTCCTACAACATAGTAAAGCCAGGGGGAGGCGGGATATTTCCAAGGACTCTATATAACCTCCTTGGATAGATACCCGAGAAAACCCGCCAACCTGCGATAATATGGGGACCGATCCCGTTGAGGATTCAACCGTATTGCCAAGGAGTAGAGAAGGTGATTTATCGCGAGAATGTTTTCTGCTAGCGTATTCTGCAAATCAGTGTAGCGTCCTGCGTCATGTATTATTGGCCGACAGTTATGTGGCACAGTCTAGTTGTTTACAGACGAATCACAGACGTCGAGTAGTAGCGCACCAGAGTTATCATTGGCCCAGTCAAATAGAGACTCGCCAGTAACGAAATAAAAGCGTCGGAAATGAATACGTTACATTAAAGCCTAGCAAACAATCAACTTTCCCGCAATAAATCACATTCTCTATCTACGAGGGATGCGAGTGACTGACTGTTTTTTTAAAGTCCTCCCACTTTTTCTCTTTCGTTATTGTTTTAAGTTATCAGCATTTGTGCTAGTCTGTGACTGTTTATTCCATGATTTATCCGGCTTGTCAATTTGTAGAAACTATTACGACAAACACACATTTTCACCCAGCCGGACGTGGGAATCGAACCCAGGCTCTCATGAGCCATAAGCAGGTGCGCAGCTCACTGCGCTACACCACTCGGCCGCCGCATTCACCCAGAAATAAAAGAAAGAAAGGAGGCATAGCTCCAGGTTTGGCTACATGAACAGTACGTGCCTGCCTACGAGGCAGATGTAAATTACTCGCCTTACTCTTTACAGTTTAACCTATTACGTAAACGTGAAAGGCATCGTAAATATTTGGCGGTTGAAAGCTGTGCTCCGGTTCATGGCTGCAAGCGCCGAGTTAGGAATACTGGGAAGACGGCGTGCTGGCACGTAATTGGAGAACATTCACATGCCACCAAGATGGCCCCACTTCTTGGGCTACATTAAAACACACTCTGAATTAGAATCAGTGGTTACAATCAGTGAAATATTAATTACTGAAATTACAGTTTAACAATATGTTCCTGACTGATAAACCTATGGACTTCGCTGTATAGGCAGGTGAAATTCACTGACAATAAGTACAAATACCTTTTTAATCAGTAACATTACTGCACTGAAACAATGCAAACGTAGTTTCACTCACGTAAGTTGCTTATTTCGATTAAAAAAAAAAAAAAAAGGATTTCACTGAAGTGGTTCATTATTCACTGATTCACTGAAATATTCAGGAAGGGAATATTCCCTCTTAATTTAGAACAATAAGTAATGATATGAACATTTTTTCTTTTATTATTATTTGCATAAACCATAAACATTTGAACGTGTAGTGGAGTGCAGAGAAGCCTTAACGGTATCTTATGTATTTTAAGGAAGCCAGCATATATTTCACAGGATTGATTAAACATACTCTTAATTCGTGCACTATTGCATGTATTTTGATCATAAACACACAGTAAGAAGAGACCAAAAATTTTCGCGAAAATATTTTTCGCAACAGCATGTTTCAATGTGTAATGTGCACATTCGTTACTGTGCTTCATGGTTATTGGCAACGTATCTTTGTACATAAAAGTCTCTTACATGACTGCGCCAATCAGAAAAAAGTTTACTATATCACCGCTAGTCTGTTATTTGCATGTAGAACACCAAGACTTAATGACAGAAAATCAATAACTAGAGACCGGAAAAATTCGCGTTTTCTTTTAGGTGCAAGCTAGAATTCCAGCAACTATAGGTCTGTATCACGTTGACTTACTCGCCACTTCCTGAAAGTAGCTGAGCCAATAATAAAACTGTAGCTGAATACAGGCCTATTTCACAGTGTCAGCGAGCAGCTAATAAACAGCTGCTGTCTGCACGATTTCACATATAATCTTGGAGGCTAGCCTACAACTCAGTGAACACGCAAATATTTCCGGCCTCTATCAATCACTAGAGACATGTAAAATTCACGTTATTTTCTGACAGCTGACTAGACTCCAAGCGACTATATGTTTGCTCGACGTCTCCCGCTGGCCGATATTGTCGTGACTTGCCGCAATGAATGCTTACACGATAGAGAAGCCAATCTCTGTAAAGACAAAAAACACGTCAATGACAACACATACATATTCTTGGCCAATTAAATCGCAGATTATGCTCTGTTACGTATAGGAAAGTGAAGTTTAGTCTGCTACCAATTATAACGCGAGTTTTGCATGTCACTATCAATGATTGACCACGAAGTGGAGCTGCAAATGTGCACACATGGCAATGAAATCGAATGGCGCAGCACAATCTTATAACTGTATAAAGACACTGATAGGATGTATTTAACTCTTACCAGTCTTGAGGTTCTGCCCGATAATCACAGACGTGTGTTGTCGCAGCAACCGTGTTCTGATTGGCACGGTAAAGTGAGTGATACCTCTGCACAAATCACGCTGACAATAACTACGAAACAGCGCAGTATGTACGCTCATAAGGCTCTGAAATAAAGTGGTGCAAAAATCCATTCGCGTTAATCAGGTGTCTCTAGCAATCAATGCGTACAGCTTCGGTTAAATGTTTCCGTCTCGCGCAAAACATCTACTATCATGGGAAAAAGTACGAGTAGAGATAAGCGTGCATGGGACATAAAGAAACGCCAAGAAAACCAGCTTACGTCTGCCAGTATTTAGAAGTAAGTATAGAAAAAAAACAGGAAAGCTAATTCTAGGTAATATGTTTGCGTAGCAGATGTGCAAAAACATGTGTAGGATGATACATTCGTTTAGACATAACTATTGCGTCGCTTAAAAATATACGAAATTTCTTCGTCAGAAAATGGAAAATAAGGTTTTATAAAATTGTTTAGAAAACCGTATTACACGGTTTTTAATGTTTTTTTTTAATTGGTTACAAGAAGTCTATTATTTTTAGTTAAGCTATTTTGCATTATGCCACGCTAACTAAGAAAACTCAAAAATAAATAATAATTAATAACTAGAGCCAATGGTTTTTGATGAAAAGAATTTAACAACAACATGTTTCAATGCCTTAAGTGCACACTCGCAACACTACTTCGTAGTTATTGGTGGAATATAACTAGAAAGAAACGTGGCTCATTTGACTGCACCAACCAGAACAATGTTACTGCGACACCACACGTCCGTGATATGCGGGTAGGACCCCGAGACGCCGGAAGTTAAAAACTTCCAATCACTGACCTTGGAGCAGAGAAACATATGTGCACATAAGGCATTGAAACAAATTGTTGCAGAATTATTTTCACCAAAAATCACTGGCTCTAATAATAACTTGGTCATATTTACATTTCTTACACATAAGGTTAACACTACGGAAACTGTACAGATAATCTGTATACCCAGACAAGGTATGTCAGCCGCGTACGTACACCACTGCTGTGAGCCCAGAACCATTAGCCACTGCATTCTCAATCTCCATTATTCTATTGGTGCACACTACATCGGATACGTCGACTGTTTTGTGCAACTTTCATCACTGTTTGTGTGAGAGATTTCTGTCAGCACTTAACTTCGACGTCTTAAGCGCTGGTGAGGGGTGACGTGAGGTGAGTAAGCAGTGGCGCCGGAATGAAGGGGTGGGGAAAACGGGAGATCTCCGAGAAAATCCGCCGATAAGCGGCATCGTCCGGCACGATTCCCACATGCAAAATTCCGGGGACCGACCCCACCGGGAATCGAACCGGGATCGTCTTGGTGGGAGGCGAGAGGTCTGACCGTTCGGCCAAAGAACTGCCGAGTTGGTCGTGTCTCGAAGAGTCCGAACATGATTGATAAACGATAGGACATTGGTTTGTCACTGGAAAAGTTTACAGGTCAGTGAACACGCGAATTATTTCGGTCTCTATACGTAAGGTGTTTTATTTAATAACCGAATGTTTCTCAGAATTTACGACAACCGGCAAGTAGCATCAATGTGGCCGCCTCCTCAGGCCGCTGAGCGGTGTGCACAACTTAAGGGGCCTCCCTACCTCGATTATACTTTTTTTTTGCGAAATTACTAAACGTTTACTATGTTTTATATCTACGAAAAGAACACACGCTTCAAACTATGTCGGTAGAGTTTTAAATATATGGCACTTTTATTAAAAACGTAATTTTCGGGCCCCTCAAAATGGCCAAAAATTGGTTCTTCAGAATGTCGTATCTGGTAAAATAACAACCGGATTCAAAAAATAACTATACAAACAAGCTCTAAACTTTTAAATATGCAGGCCACAAATAAAATATTGTTGTCACTGTTTAGAGTCACATAGGATAGAGGAGTGGCTTGCGCGGAGAGGCGATAATACATTACATACGTCGGTCAACGGCAACCTTACCGTTTCTGCCTCACACACAAACGCAGCCTATCTAGGGAGGCGCCTTAAACGAAGATAAGCTGATTCTAAAACTGCTCAACGTGTTTGAGGAGTGATGTCAGCTTATAAATAGTGTTCAAAGTACGCCACACGCATTTACACGTGTTTGGTCAGTATTTTGGGAGAGTAATCCTCGCACTTATAGGGACACAATATATTGTGTAAACACAGGCCTAAACACGCACCATAATTGTACCACAGTTCTCATGACTTACAGTGCATGGTGTGCAGACTGGATCATGATAGTGTGGAACGTCACATCAGATAATGCCTACCGTCCAATTAAATACGGCTCGTTTGGTATGTTGTTTCCAATGATTAGGGCAGAAATGTTTGCGTATCAGCCGTATACCAATGGCCATGAAATATGTGCTGGCTACTTATTGTGTTTTGAGCAGTTAAGGCTAGGTTTCAGTCGCCATATTGAATTTTATTATTATTATTTTTTTTTTTTTTTTTGGAATTCTGAAAAGAAAATTGTTAAATATGCGATTATACCTCAAATTCTATTTACATTTCTCTACAGTACAGGCCTTGCGATTTAGCTGCTAACTTATAATTACCCCGCAATTTGCATGGCAATTTTTTCTATATTCATAATTTGCCCGACAAATTGCGGCGTTATTATAAGTTAACGGGTAAATCGCAAGGTCTGTACTGCAGCGAAATGTAAATAGAATTTGAGGTATAATAACTTAGTTTACCATTTTTTCTCAGAATTCCAAAAAAGTAAAAAAAAATAAAATTCAATATGGCAACTGAAACCGAGCCTTAATAAGCGGCACCACATACCAGCGTGTCAGTGGCTGTGGCATCAACTAACGCACAACCATATACAGTTCTCTGTAACGTGTGCCTTCCCTGGCAACAACCCTAGAACCGCCACTGTCGCCGTTGACATCAAGTCTCACATTTACATCCGACACTGCACCACACCGATCACAGAGTGAAGCGTACACACTGTTCTGTCTAAGTATTCAGTCATCGTGTCTTTCTTTCACTGCCCACCACTATTCTATCACGAAATACACTCTACGATGCAAAACGTTTACAATATGAAAATCTACTTCTAAATTTATATTTCATCAAAAATATGATAACAAATCAATTCATAATAACTAGGGACAGGAAAATTTCGCGAATGCAATGACATGTATATGCATATATGTATACTATGCATGCTAAATTCCCGACTATTGGTCAACTAGCTGCTACTCAGTGGAACAGCAGACAATGAACGAATGGATGGGGCTTGAGTATGCATAGTAGGTATAATGGATTCCAGCCTAAAAGTCATTGAATTTGCAAAAATTTCCAGTCCCTAATAATAACAACACATGATTTACAATTTTTTAATGAAATCAACTAAAGTTGAGGAGTGTTCGTGGGAAACGATATGAGAGCTAGAAAAACTAATTTTGAGATTTAAAAATTACATGTCCTGTTGCTAAAACCGTAGGAAGTGTTATAACTGGCAATAACACATTGTTCAGTTCAAACAAGCATCCGTAGAATGCACTTGGTGTAATACCATAATTGTTGACGTGGATATTGATACAAGTGTCATCTGAAGTAACATCTGTAAAAATTATTTTCACACATACAATCCTGTAAATAAATATAACATGACATTCGAATTATGTAATTGTTTGTAACAGTTTTTTATCATTTCCTGAAAAACGTTTCACACAAACACCCCGACGTTTAAGACGTGATATAGTTATTTCAACTTGATATTATTATGTGACGTCTTACACGTCGGAGATGAGTACACCACTGTAATTCAAACTGTGCATGTTCAGCGATGAAGCAAGTCAGAGAATGACTGTAGTATCTTAGTGGGGATGTAACAGCTGGGCTGAGAGCCGGTGTAGCTCAGAGGGTGTTACTAGGAGACAAGCTGGGAGTGTCCAGTGTGAGCGGTCGCCATTCATCTGACTGAGCCACGAGGTAATACCCGCTGAGCCATTAACACGCCTGATTGATTACCAGGTCGATATCAGACCTGAGACTCTGCTCGTAGTTACACACAAGTATTTTACTTCAATTACGACGAGTGCTGATGGCGATAACGGGCGCCAGGAACCAGTCATTTGCCTAAAGTCAAGGACAAACAAAAGCTATGAAAATTGTTTTTTTTTTTTTTTTTCACGCAGTACGTCAATTTATGGCATCGTATATTGACAATTATTCAAACAGAACAGTTTAAAAATTACATCGTTACTTCATAAAACGAACTCCTTCAAAAGTAAAAAATAATAGTTATACATGTAATTCTTGAATTAAATGCGTCGAGGGACCTCTATGTATTCAAAATAAGTAGTTTACAATAGCAAACTTGAACCAGAAAACCTAGCTGCAACAAAACTTCCGTGTATTTGGTGTACATAATGTGATAATTATGAAACAGTTATTTTCGCTTTTTGGAGACGCCGCGGTCGCAAGGTAGTCAGACCTCCCAACTTTCACGCAGGCGATTCGGAATCGATTTACTCACAACGGGTGCGGTCCCGAATTTTTCGCGTGCGAGAAACGTTGCGGACACAGACATGTCATGGGTCCAACGACTTCTTTGTCGTGTGTATTACAGTCGCAAACAAGACAATGTAGCGTGGGAGCTGTATTTCATTAAGTTATTCTAGGGATTCAACAGTCTTTACAGTCGATATTGTGAACGTAACTCACATGTGCATCAGTTCGCAATTTGGTTGTTACTTGAAACAGTAGCAAACTTTCTGTGTCGCAAAACAACATGGTGGTTTCAGCAGCAAATAAAATCACATATTCTGCTCGTGTATATGTATAGTTGGGAAGTTTGGTCTGACGATGTGATTGTTGCTGTTCTCTAGCTGTGTGTCAGTGACTACTGCAAGTGGCGAGAGAGGAGACACGAGGTTGTGCACGCAGTGACGCTGTACTTGTTACTAGCTGCACGTCTTGCTACGTGATGTCGTTACATCGGCACGTGCCTGCAACCCAGCCATATGAACTGCCCTACTGCAGCTCATGTTGTCATAGGGAATACAGGGGCATCACTCCTTCTGACCAGCAACACTGCGTGCAATAACTCTCCAGGCTTTCATGTCTCTGTCGCGGTTTCATTACAAGTTATTAACCTGTCCGGTCAGGGCTAATCCCTAGAGCCATGTTGTGCTTGGTTGTATACGTGTTGCACGTAAAGTCAACTTATGACCGCACTGTACGCAGTGTCTTCTCTGGTCATTAACAACCCCTGATTTTCACGAAAAGATTTCTGCACCAGCTTGTTGCAGAGCCTTTGTTACACCTCTGCAGTTCTACTTCTTTGTTATTGGCAGAGCGCCTTTGTTCTTACTAATAATTATACTTCTTTGTAGAGGCACGATTATCTCGCGTATTGATTCTAGATCAGGTTCAGTGCCAACAATTTATATTTCACTACTCCTTCTGTGATTAGACGACACCTGTTTCAACACGTCATTTACGACTGCAAGCGAGTGATAAATAAGGTAACAAGTCGTGGTAGTAACACGTGTTACGGTTACAAGCCAATGTGTGTATAGGTCTGAGAAGTATACGCTGTTGCCAGATTAATACGCTAAACACTCGTGCCTCTACTTATTTGTTACTGGCAGAGAGTCTCATTTGATCCTTCCAATAAGAATAGGATAACTGCAAATAACACACGTCTTTGATTTGTAGTAAAACGTTAAGACACGTGATAGTTAAATTCAGTCAATCACTGGCCATGAATCAGAGTCGCAGATGTTCACACACGGCACTGAAGCAAACTGATGCAGAAATATTTTCACCAAAAACAGGGTTCCCAACTTATCAGACGATCAGTCACTCTGTCGTTTTGTTTCTTATTGGTCACAAGGGATCCCTGATTCAGGCTAGATAACTGACGGCCAATAAATGGCATCAAGCAACCTTACAACACAGTTCAAGCTACACTCTTAACGTTAGATCAGCTGGGCATTTCCTTAATAGTTAGTGGAATACGTAAACATCACGGATTTACTTTGATATCGCATGCCTGTACGGCTTATAGCAAAATAAGGATCTATTTTGTGCAGTGCGTTTTTAGGACCAAGACATTTACACGGCTGCCAGACAAACCCACAAAATAACCGCACCTCTATGTATGATGTTCGTCTCAAAAGAATATTTTTCTATTAGCGTTGTCTGACCACGATCTTACCTCAAAGTAACACCTGCCAGTAATGGAGGGCAACCATGCAGCACTATTTAAGAATAGATGAGCCAAATTTCTGAGCAAAAACTTTTGTTTCAGTAACGTATTTCTGAAGAACCATCTCTGTCGCTGAAATATCTTACCTTCAATCACGGCGTAAGAGACCACGCTTAGCAAACTATTCATACCTGGTACAATATTTTATTCGCTAACTTACTTTCAATGCGATGTCACTGCGGCGTAGAGGTCACCTTACTCGTATCCCACCACGCCTACCCGGCTGTACTATCATCGTAACCGTTCCGATTTTCGTGTGTGGGAAACTCCCGGTGTGTTTCTTGGCCATCTCTCGTTTGTCTTAGCATTTTACACTGTGACTGCTTCACAGAATCTCATTAATGCTCGGTCATTATTAAGGACCAGCTAGATGACGGACGTGATTACCTTTGTTACAACTGCCGATCCTGCTTACACACCGAGCTTTCCTCGCTCATTGGGACAGCCTTAAGCGTTACATACCTGGGAGCATATAATAACTCTCATAACTTCCATGTTAAAACAACGAGAACATTAATTTCACTGACGTAGGCTGCAATTCCCTCCACGCAAATACCAACATCAGGAATTTGACAAACAATTTGCCATGTTGGATCAGATTTACCATGTTCATAAAATAATGTTCGTTATTGCCATTAACTTACTATTCAAGACTAAATAAAACTATTTCTTATCGACGTGTGTTAGTATAGATACATTACTTCCTTTCGGTATTCTTTCATTGCAGTGGCTAGAGCACTCGCCTTCCACCAAGGCAATCCGCATTCGATCCCTGGCTGGGTCGGTCCCCGGATTTTCGCATGTGGGATTCGTGCCCAATGACGCCATTGGTCGGCGGGTTTTCACGGAGATCTCCCGTTTCCCCCGCTCCTTCATTCCGGCACTGCTCCATACTCACATCATGTCGCCCCTCACCAGCGCTAGAAATCTAGATGTTAAATGCTGACAAAAATCTCCTCACTTTTACTTCAACTTCATTGTAACATTTATTTTGCGTTTAAAATGTTGGTCTTCGGAAAAGGGGAATTTCGGGAACCTTCAGTAAAGCATTTGTTTTGCCTTTCTCAGCACGAGGGCTTGATACATAACGTGGGGATTTTTATTTGCTCTTAATTCACATGTCAAAATTCTTAAAAAATACGAACATTTGTTTATTTAATATTTTTACTTTCACATTTTATTTTCACATGTATTGATAAACAGAGCATATTAAAATTTAAATTTTATGTTAAGAAACAAGTGGACTGAGGCTTTTAAAATCGATATATACTGTCCCAAGCCATTCGCAAAACAGAGTTGTAGTGACGTCAGGAAAACGGAAAATAGGGCATCTGTAAGGAAAACTTTGGCTGAATTGGAGATAGGTGCAATTCCCGTAACAAATGGCCTTCCTGTGCAACGTGTTGAAAAACGATGCCACTCGAGTTGAAATGGGTTAAATTCAGCAAAATATAAATGATTCTGGGCAAGCGAAAATTTAATTTTTCACCGGATAGCAGAAAATGACGTTGCCATTGTTGCTAAGAACGGTGTTAGAAACGGAAACAAGCAGTTTGCGCTGAAGATCGCCGGGTGCAATTGAGTTAGTGGTGTCTGGGAGTGTCGTGGCGAGGCGAGGGTTTGTGACCGTGAGAGAGAGATAGATAGAGAGAGAGAGAGCTTGCTAAGTAATTATTTCTTCAGGCGAGCCCTGAGCGATGGTAAAGCGAGCTGTTCAAATGTAGCTAAGTGTAACGCGCACTATTAACTGGCAGTCGCTGTATGGTCGGTCCGTCATTCATCTAGCGCTGCTCAGATAAACAGCTGGGCAAATAACCTTCCAGTAAACGCGTTCACGATTTACTTTTTAAACAATAGGAAAAAAATTGCACGAAATTTTGAAAATTGCTATGGAGAAATTATTCTGTAATATTTGCGATAAAATGCCAAAATTTGTACGTGCTTTCTTCCTGAGTTACTGTCAGTTATTCTATTATCTCAACGACAAAGTGACGTATACATGCATGTGCATTCTTGCTTACTGCAGGATTAAAGTAGCTTAGTTATTATATTATGTCAACGACAGTGAAACATATCTTACTGATTTACTGTCTGTTACATGCAGTGTATAAACTGACTGCCTGATGAAACTAAATGAACGGTATACGCAAACAGTGAAAATAATCTTGTCTTCGTAACTAGGTATATTCTATGACTCGCATATCCGTATCAGCGTGCTTACTTTCCATATAATCGATGAACAGCGTGAATTTTGTAGCGAAGAGATTTTGACCAACACTTTGAGAGGATTGTTTACTGGATGTAACTGTCCACGTTTAATGCGCGAAGACAGAGAAGCGATAATATTCAGCTTGTTACACTCGATAGCAAACACTTCGTTTCTGTCCGCGGCGTTTCAAACTATTGTGTAGTGTTTTCGTTTTACTCTCTATCCTGTTGTACTTTCAGCGGCAACACTACGATTTCATTTCTTAGAAAATTGTACTCAAGTCCAACGCATACATCTATTAATGTGTTTTACGATTCCTGGTGGAATTTTGTAGTTACAGCAGTCAAAACAATCAAGTTTTAATAATTCTAAGGGTCCCTAAATAGTGTTTTCAGTTAGCGTACTGCGATTATAAAATAATGGAAACAGAGTTTCAGCTTTGCGTTGTTTTTATAACTATACGTATTTTGGTTAAGTTTAGCGGTTTCTCGTGGAAAAGATTACTCCTGGCTCGCTACAATGCTAGACCAAGAAAACTCGCAAGTTCTCTGGCGTGTAGGCTAGCCTCCAAGAACATATACGTGTTCAAGCAGACATTATCTTCTCACTGGCTGTTCAATGATGCAGTGATATGTAGTTACTTTTGTACTATTGGCTAAGCCACTTACAGCATGTGTCAAATAAGTCACGAGCCAATTGCGAAAGTGGCACGAACTTACAGTTGCTAGAATTATAGCTTGGGACCAAAACAAAACGCGAATTATTCAGGTCTCTATACAATACCATTAACACGCCATGTAGAAATGATTCCTTAACAGCGATTACTTGAGCTCTGGTTGAGGGAAATATTACGTGAAGATGGAGCAATTATTAAATGCAAGGAAGGTTGGTAAGGGAGACAAAACACTCGGACAACGAAAACGTTCGGTGTTATTCCTACATTGTTATAGAGTTACGTTTAAGCGTACGTCCACTCAGATGGTTGCTTCACTGCGGGTTTATTGAGGGTTCTTTAGGGTTAAATGACTAAGAATGTTATGGATAAACGGTTGTTTACTATAATAGCAGGTGGTGAGTGAGAGAGGTTGAGAGATTTTTGTCAGCGCTTATCATCGTGGTCTTTAGCGCTGGGGAGGGACGACATGACGTTAGTATGGAGCAGTACCGGAATGAGAGGGCGGGGGAAATGGGAAACCCCCAAGAAAACCCGCCGACCAACGGCATCGTCCGGCACGATTCCCACATGCGAGTATCCGGAGACCGACCCCGCCGGGAATCTAACCCGTATCGCCTTTGTGGGAGGCGAGATGTCTGACCACTCGGCCACCGCGGCCCCAATAGCAGGTGGTACTCAGAACACAAAACTGTAATCATTACGGAGGAAAGTGTCCCATTACGAATTACAAATGCATTAAATTAAGTTGAAGGACACCATAGGTTTGCAACCACGTAATTATATATGACCACCTAAACGAATCTTTTCTACTTTGAAACACAAAAAGTACTTTAGTCCCATTTCCTGTGTTTAAAATATTTACACTATAGGGCTAAAAATATTTGTTTACTTGTTTCAAATCTGAAAAAGATAAAGCATGTTTTGCTAACAACTGAAAATTGGTGCAAAGTCTAGTAATGCATAACAACGCTCAAATATATAAACCAGTAACACAAACGTTGTTAAAATAAAGTTATGCCTAGAACCAAGTCTTACAAAAATGTCATCAGTTTTCTGTCAAAAATACTTGCAACTAATGTATAAAATATGCAAATCTGTCTGAAACAACATTACCTTTATCCCGTGGTTCGGAATTGTGTTTCTTTTTCTTTCCTATTTGGTAACGTTTTAAAGTATTTGGAGTTTACGAAATTTAAGAAAGTGACTAAGTAGCAAGAATTATATTTATCGTAAGTCGTAAGCAGTGACGTTAAATGTGTTAATTAAAATTTAACTTAATTATCTGTCACTTTAATAGTGTACATTATTGTGATGGTATATGTGTGCTGATGTATTTACAGGTGTGAATCCGATACGTGAATCTAATATTATAGCCTATGTGTCCATTAATAATTAATATCGTTAATTTGTGTAAGTGAATGAGTATTATTACGTAACGCATTATGTTCTGTGCATTATTATAGTAAGAGTTGAAAATGTTGTAAAGATATTTATTTCATAAAATGTCTGATAGTTATTTATTGATTTTAAAAAATTGTATTTGTAGAAGGTTATGGCGACTAATTTTAATTTTTGTTACTATAAGTAAGTAATTTAAATATTATAGTGAGACGTAAGAAAAGGCACAATGACGCATATTTACCATTCCCAAATAAATACGTTGCACGTAACCATACAAATATGTGTGATGTCACCTAGAATTAAACCTTGGACCTGTCGCATTACGACAAAAATATTAGTAATTAATATATATTTAATTTTGGTTTTCTGTAGAAATTCTTCTATCAGAACAAATATACGCATTATGTTAGTTGTGACAGGAAAAGCCAAATAACTCTCACGGTTGTAAACTATGCCAAATACTATACTTTTCATGTTTAGTTGGCGCAACAAAATATTACTTCCAACATATCATTACATTTGCGCCAACAAATTAGTATACTGTTAAACTTATGTACTTTGTCGAACTGCATAATGTTCTGGGTCAACAAACGCAGGCGTGTTGAGTTTGGTATTTTGTTTTGGTTTAAAACTATTTTATAAGCACTATTCAATCAAATATTTGTTACGGAATCATAGGTACGTTGTAAATTATGTATTCGAAAGTCATAATTGGTCACAAAATTATTTTTTTACTCTTCAGAATAAGCATCGGAAATAAGGCTTCGAAATGAGTTTTGGATCCAGTTTCGATTTTCTTGTTCTCAGGTACCATTTATGCGAATTTTAGTAGTAAACACTTATACCTACTTGTATTTTTTTTTTTTAATTTTTCCATTATAAACGTTCTCTAAGGGAAATGGCAAATAACTAACGAGAACATTTCACATAATATATAACTAGTCACATGACAGGTCTGATATTTGATTTATACAGGATTATTTTTTACGTGGTCGATAGCTTTGTGTATGACCGTTAATGAGGAACGTTTGAATTTTTGCAGCTTCAAATACGTAAATGTATATATATATATATATGTGTGTGTGTGTGTGTGTGTTAACATTTTTTATTAATTCTACATGTGTTCACATAAAACCTCGCTGATTTCAAAATGCAATTTAAAAATTTAACTAGACACATAAACTTGCGGGTGCGGCAATAAGCAAAGCAACTCAAAAAGTTTCCAAACGATTTCTTTGTTTTGTTCCATGTGCTGAATAATAACTAGGAATGACTTCACCTCAGGAGAAAGCCATGTGCGTGGTGTAATATACCGAAACAAAATCAGCTATTCTGTCGAAAGAAATTACCGACATGAATTTCAAAAAGAGTTACCAGACGTTAAAACTATTAAGGCTTAGTATTCCTAGCCACTAGGGATGTAAACCGACAGTCAGCTTTTGACAGAAACTGCATACATGATGAAATGTTAGATAATATCATAGAGTCCTCCTGAAGAAGCCCGTCAAAGTCAGTTCGCCACGCGTCATGAGAGATAAACTTCCCTCGCTTAACAGTTCATAAGCTACTGTATAAACGACTTAGCTTGTACGATTATAAAGTTCTATTGTTAGGGCCACGTTTTTGTCGCGAAAAGATTTTTGCCCCACTTTGTTTCAGTGTCTCTCGTGCACATCGGCAGCTTTTATTCATGGTTATTGGCAGCGTGTCTTTGTTCAGACACGTTTCTCATTTGACTGGACCAATCAGAATAAGATTATTGTGACTACTTACGTCTGTAATTAGCCAAGGCAAGTGAGAGTAAAATTATCCAATTACGGGCGATGTAGCAGACCTGTAGACGTGCACATGACGCATCGAAACCAAATGTTGCAAAAATCTTTTCACCATAAAATCGTGGCTCTATCTATTGTACAAGCACCGAAGCCAAACTGCTGTCAGATTCACCCTGCTTTTGTTTTTTAGGTGTTGTACCGTATGCAGCTCCAGTTGATAGGAACTTGTCATACGAAGTTGTAATTGTTTTGATGTCTTGTGACTTTTTTTTTAAATTCACGTTTGTCGTTTTGTTGGACAGAATTGGTGACTTTGTTTCCGCAGACTACACCAAGTACTGGGGTCTCTCTTGATATGTTGTCATTTCTGGTCATTATTTAGCATCTGCAACCAAATAAATGTGAAAGATTGGAAAAAAAATCAAGAGAAAATATTTTGAGTTGTTTTACGTGATGTTGCATTCCGCAAGTCTCAATGTCGTATATTTTTCAATTGCATTCCGGAATCAGGTAGGTTTTTATCTGGACACATATTTGGTACTGAAACTGCGCTATTTCGTTTCAGTATTATTCTGTTTCCAATTAAGTACATGTCTGCAGAAATGTAACTTTAACGGGCTTCAGAATTGCAATTATTTTTAAGAATAAAATGTTGTCTACTTTAAATATTAAGAATCACGCTACGCTACTCTGAGCGAGAAAAAACACTGAAGATTGAACTGTCTAGACAGCGGTGTGGGTTCCTAGGATTGAGAAATGGAGCGCTTTCATTCGATAAAATTACGTTAGCAGTTGATTAGTTTAGAGCAGTTTGAAAGCACTTCTCGTGTGGCTTGCTGCCTTCTGGCAAGAAGAGGCGGGAAGTTATTGGATTATATAAACGAACAAACCCTCCAAGTTGGCACCTTTCCTTTTCTCAGTTTATAAGACGTTCCATTTACTTCGCTACGGAGAGAGAACTATCTCCCGTCGTAATTTAGAATTAATGTATATTTTATATTATGAACGCTGCAGATAAACAATATCCCTAACTAATGGAATAAAACAGATAACAAGCGCAATGTACCAGTTTCAAGGAAAAAACTAAATTTTATCCCAGAAAATATATTTATAAAGAGAAGCTACCCACAGTGAATTTTCATTGGCGTCCCGTATATATATATTACGCACAGAGAGGTACAACAACGGAAATACAGAAAATTCAAAAAGCTATAATAAATACGCATTGCGAATTTCAAGCCTTTATAATTGATTTTTTTTTAATTTTTATCTAAATTAGAGGAACACTTCTAAACATATTTTCGGGACAAATTTTTAAAACGTATTTGAAATTACTTTAAAATTGTTTGGCGATACATTAAAAACATAAAGACACGAATTAAGTAAATAAACTCACATACGAGCATATTCTTCTTCAAAATTCCAAAAAAAAAAAAAAACATGCTTTAATAAACATTGTGTTATTATTTTAGTACAATTAATTTTATTACGTTCCTGTTATTTACAGTACATTTTATTCCGTCTAAAACTATAGAAGAAAACCATTTAAAGGAGACTAAGGTTAAAAACCATTTTACTAAGGAAACTAGTGTTTCAAATGCATGTCGACAATATTTTATAACAAACCACAGCGTATTCATCCAGCTGGTGTGTATGTACGAAGGTTACATCACAACATATGAAAATGGAATTTACTGACAAGTTTATAGGTGTTAATCAGCTCATTACAACTAACTGCTTAATTTATTCCAACGATGTTGTAAAATTAGAATCCAATTTAATTCCTTCAATTTATTTTCTGGCATTGAAAATTTTAATAAATTAAATTTGTATCTTGCAGGTATTGGTGTAGGAAGGTATTAAGTAAAATATGTACTTATTTAGGGTAATCTGCGAAATTGGATTTGTCTGGTCATGTGACCATTCATTCGATTCGGTATCGCGTCACGATACCGAACCTGCAATGCAAAATATGCTACGAGGATTTTTATTGAGTTGAGATTAAATAAGAGAAAGATGTGAGAATCTGGGCCGTTCCCTCGGGCCAGCAGAGCAGGTGGTGTCGCAGGAGCGTTGGCGCCGTCGGGCCCATTACTCTTCCCACACCCCTCCGCTGGACCACTCTGGCCAGTAGGGGGAGGGAGTAGCAGCAACCTATAGCAACGAGGCTTAGAGACAGTGAAAAATAATATGAATTAGACTTTTGGCTAGAGTAATCTGCTAATTTAAATAAGTAATATAAGTTAAGTAAACAAATGAAAATTGTCCGGGTTTTGAAACAAAATATGCAAATTGAATTTAAACAATGCTATGATGGTGTACTACAGGGCTGGCTTCGGTAGACGGGGCTGTTTCTGAATGCTCTCATTCCATTGGCCGGATTACCAATACCGGGACCGGTGGTGGGTTTTCGGACAGTGTGGTGAGAGAAGGGGGATCTAAGCGGACCGTGGGCGAAGGAGGTCGCGAGGATGCTCGTGTGGTCGCGCGTCGGGGGAGTCTTCGGGGGTTCGGGCGTAAAAGGTCTGGGCGGAAGACCGCTGACAAGACGACCCGATCAGCCGATTAACAACGACGAAAGATCTAAGCGGACTGCGGGCGAAGGAGGTCGCGCGTCGGGGGAGTCTTCGGGGGTTCGGGCGTCGAAGATCAGGGCGGAAGACCGCTGATAAGACGACCCGATCAGGCGATTAACAATGACGGGAGATCTAAGCGCACTGCGGGCGAAGGAGGTCGCGCGTCGGGGGAGTCTTCGGGGGTTCGGGCGTAAAAGGTCTGGGCGGAAGACCGCTGACAAGACGACCCGATCAACTGAGTAACAACGACGGGGCGAGTGAAGTTGTTCGGTGGCGCGATGTTAAAAGCGGTGGATAAGCGGGATTGCAAGTAGGATCACTAGGTCGGGGCAGCAGACCGCCGACACGACCACTTAATCCGCGTTGACGGCAGATAGCGGGGTGCTACTAACTCAACTTCAACTTAGTGTATCGGCCAGATTGACGGGTCTGTACAATTATTAGCCACGCCCGCGGAAGTCAGTAACTCAGTGCACCATCGGCTTATAGAAAGTGATAAGACCTTATTTTTATTCACCTAAAATCGCAATAATAGTCAAAAGGGTAGAAGACAATAGCCAGATAAAAACATTGCCAACAAACAGAAAAAGTAAAGTAACATCAACAACAAGCACGTCGTAAATTTAGTAATACCGTTTGAAATAGCTCTAAATTAAATACGTTTGAACATTTACAGTTGAAGAAAAGGTAAAACATTAACGATTCCAGTGCACGTGTTTTGAGGGTGTGTGGTGTAAGCAACTGAACAACCAAATATTAAACTGACGTTACAGCTGGACGCAAGTATAAACAATAGCTTACTTCGTTTGCTGGAAAGTGAGAGTTACATTCAGTAAATACGTACGTACCGAATCTTTCACAATGAGTTTTATAACTTTGATTGCTTATGTTTCAGAAAGGTAAATGTAGATAACATACATCTAAAGTTTTATTAGCTGTATCTAAGCGAATTATTTCAGTTACACCCACATTCGGCATAAAATTTCATAACTAAGAGTAGTCTAGACGGTTTCAAAATCCCTCGTTTGACGCGTGGAACAGCGGAGTGATAAGAGCCATAGTACCAGGTTCGACGGCAAACATCGCCTCTATTCACAGCAGCCAACACGCACAGTTTACTGGGTTCCAATCTGGTGTCTTCTGCACAGTGTTTGTGTACGTCTCCTGCGCATCAGCCAAGTGTTAGTTGACACTAATGTGAAGCAGGTGGTACACTTCTAAGTGGACACAATTAATTGGTTTGATGGAACACGAACGTTACGCCTGACAGTCACAGAAGCAGTGATGAGAGGCATCTGTGATACCATATGTTCAACGTTTGGTCACCAATTTTAAGGCCATGATCTTTCATTTATTTAAAAAAATTGCAAACAACTCGAATATATTTTAACCAAATGCTTTGGAAAAAAATTTGAGACTGTGTACAGTTAAACGATACACAATTTTGGCAGAGCAATTTTTAAAATAGTGTACCGTTTGCTAGCAAAAAATAATTTCGCTACATTTTGGCATATTTTGACAGCAAAATATGTATATATATATTTCAGGGGCGAAAATCTTAAAATCTGTCTGGGGTATTGCAACAGAAAAATTCAGCAAGAGTGAGGCCTTAAGGCGTTTCCCGACTATTGCGACCCCATGTGCCTTATATCAAATGTCTTGTCTCAGCGTCGACTATCTCGCTACAGGATGATTTAAACGTCATTCATTAACAACTTGTATATGTGTGTATATGCATATACTTACATACATATACATACATACACACACCTTTCCACTTGCACGAGGAAAGTCATCACGAAGTAAGAAAGTTTAGTTTATATCCAACCTGTATTCAGTCTAACAGTGCTGGAGAGTGGGTGTGTTTCAAAATAAGCGGCACTGAGCGATGACTACATGCAAATATTGTGTTATCTATGTAACTAATATACTGGCAATAGCAATTACGTTCTCCAGCCAGCCACATCAGTGTGTGAGCGGCAAGGAACTAATCAAGTAACACGTCCTCAGTAATGACCCTTAGATTTCGCGCAAAGTGTCTTGAACCAACTTATTGCATTGGCTTACGTACGTGTATCTCTGCTCAGTTATTGGATGTTTTAACCCTCACCAGTCTCGGTGCTCTACCCACCAATCACAGACGTGTAGTGTCGCTGTTTCCTTATTCTGATTGGCGCAACACAACGAGACACACCTCTGCACAGGTCCGAGCTACCAATTACCGTCAAGTAGAGTTGTACGTGTAGTTATAAGTAGGGCCACGAAATATATGTGGAAAAAATTTTGCCCCAGTTTGTTTCCGCCTAACGTACACATCTACAGCTGTGCTTCATAGTTATTGGCAGCGTGACTTTGCAAAGTAGCGTCTCTCATTTGACTGCAAAATCATAATAAGATTATTGC
The DNA here is from genome assembly GCA_003012365.1 of Medauroidea extradentata. Classification (NCBI taxonomy): domain Eukaryota; kingdom Metazoa; phylum Arthropoda; class Insecta; order Phasmatodea; family Phasmatidae; genus Medauroidea; species Medauroidea extradentata. The sequence continues at coordinate 6,485 of PNEQ01100176.1, read as the reverse complement.
AACATCATGTATGTATGTGTGACAGTTCAAACATCAGATCACTAACTACGAAGCACAACTACATATGTACACCTAAGACACTGAAACAAACTAGGGCAAAACTCTTTCACGAAAAGTACGTCGCCATGTTTATAACGTACTCAAACAAGATGGCGAGAAATTATTTTCGTGAAAATTAGGTTTCTCTAGTCATAAACACGTGTCGCTACAGTAACGTGGTTGCTATCCGCTTCTAGATATTCAGTTAGCTGAAATTTTAAAGTAGATTTTACTACGTAGTAAAATGTGTCTGTATTCTTCACAACAAATAATTACGAAATTAGTTACATAAACATTTTTAATAACATTACGAGTGAAATATTTTATGTCTATAATAAATGATTATATGTGTCCTGGAAAATAAATACTGCGCTTCCGGCGTGTCCGTATCATCTAAAAGAGATATATTAGAGGCACTCTAATTTGTGTAAAGTTATAACATAATTTATAACAACATTTAAGCATCACTAATTATTTCAAACAGGTTTTTTTAAAGCATACTTTTAATAATTTATACATAATCGTCTATATCAGTTCGTAAATGATTAATAAACGAGCAAGCTTGTGATTTAAAAACCCGTTTTTAAATTACGACTTAAATAAACACGAATTTCAAGCTTCGCCTGATTAACATAATGTACTTTTTCATGTGATTGAGAACACTGGATGTCGATGTGAAATTCAATTCACAAAACAATAATAACTGTAATGATTTATATGTGTCACTTCAGTACAGCCAGTACAGCTTATTCGGATTTAGTTAGGCTATATTTAGCTGAAATTAACGGTGTTTCTTGTTTGAAGTATTACACCAATTCCAAGATCCACATGGGGTTTGCTATATGAATAACTAGCTTACTTCTTAATTGATACTCGTGTTCGGGAGTACCTGGGTTCGATGACCTGCTCAGGCCATCCTAATTCCAGTTTTCCGTGGTTTTCCGAAGTAGTTCCAGATGAATGCTGATAAGGACTCCCTGAAAAAGGTCATGGCCGATTCCTATCCCATTTCCTCTCCTTATGTAAAACTTTGTCCCAGTCACTAGCATCTTTGGTGCTGACGAGACATAAAGCCCACTTACCGTGTGTTCTATGGCTGCGAAGAATTCAGCTTTCATTAAAATCTTTGAATGGCCGTAAATATTTTCGCCATATATTAAACTAACCTCCCGAGAAATGCTCAATATTTCATACAAACAATGGCAGTTTGAACATTGATCTCTAGGTTTATATGGTGGAGAGAAAGATGAGGTTCATTTGTTCGGTTTATTACTGAACATCTTGAATCACGCACTATCTTCTCACAGTATAAATAGTTCTGCTGTAGTCTTGCACTATCCGCAATATTCTATGAGGCATAGCGCGCAACGCTTACATTATAGAACATTTCAAAACTTACGCAGACATTTATAGGTCGTTCGGGATAAATGTGAGAAATGTAACTGTTTAAAAATATCGCTAGCCGTTACTGCATATAATTCAACATAAACTATAGTTGTATTACTGCTTGTATGTGTGGTACATGCCCTTGTAGGGTGTACGCCACACTTGCCTCACCCAGTGCGAAGTCGTATTGTAATACACCTGAATTACCTTACATGGGCACATCGCCATTAATAAACCTTACTGTCCATCTCCAGCCCGATAGCAATCGTGAAATAGATAACTTAAAGCCAATACGTTAAAGTTAACAATATTTATTAATAACAATTTCCTTCAATACATGTACTACGTTAACTCATTTTTAAACACCGGTGGGTATATCTGTTAATAGAGTCTAAATTGTAGCAAGCCCTACTCCCGAATTGCAACACGTTCTTATTGCTTGTTAGTATTTTAAGTCTTACGTCACGTACAGTTACTTAAAAAGAATGTCATATCTTTCATATTAACCAAGTCACATTAACTGCCAGAATTCTCGGCAGTATTATAAAAGTCGGCGCGTAACTTAACTGTCCACATAAGTCTCTGGGACGCCCACTGCACGTAGTTACGTGGTTCGCCCTTCAACACGCAGAGCAGTTCCAGCTGCACAGTATGTTACAGTTGACCATTGTCGTCGTGCAGCATTCCTGGCTGTGCACTTACAACCTCTATGTATATAAAATGAACTGCCCCACTAATTCAGTCATCAACGAACAGCCCAAACCGTTGGACCCAGAGACGTGAAATTTTCAGCGTAGCTTCTCCTCACGGCGTAGGCACTCGCTGAGAAAGGATTTTTCAAAAAATCTAAAAATTAAGGGGTGAAAAGAGGCAAAACGTGCTTTCGCGAAATTCTCGATAACTCTCTGACCTGATAATATAGGCCTATTGTTAATACTTTTACTTCAAAACATTGTCTATGCAAATGTATATTTCATCACTTTTTCGATTTTTCGAACTTAAAAAAATAAGGGGGTGAAAAGCCGTTAAATGCGTTTTCAATAAATCCTCTACTTATCTTAAACCACTTAAGGTAACGATGTGATCATTGCATCAGAATGGTGCTCACGTAAATGTCTAAAAACTAATTATAGGATTTTTCAAAATTCGTCCTTGAATTCCGGTAAAAAAAAAATGAAACACGTTTTCAATTAATCATCCATATCTCCTGAACAATTTGAGATATCGATGTGGTTATCGCTTTAAAATGAAGTTTACGCAAATATCTAAAAAAAAAAAAAAAACAGAACTCAGGATTTTTCGAAAATCGACAATTACAGGTGTCAAAATGAGTAAAATGTTACAGAACTCCCGACTGGTAAATATTGACCAGGGAGAAATAACTCAGAAACTGCAATCGATATGTTTTTTGCTCAACAAAATACAGTGATTGATTATCATAAAGAAATAAATATTAATTATAAACAAAGAGGTTCTGCAATTAAAGTACGTTCAGCGAAATGGACTGGATAAAGCTGTATTTGTTGTACTATATAACAGCTAGCTTCATATTTCTTTGCTTTCGAACATCGTTTGGGCATGTTTTCTGTTTCATTACGTAGCCTACTTCTAGTTTAGTGGGCTAATCTATGTTTTTATTTTTCAGCAATATGCCATTAACTTCATAGGCTCTGTTGTTCTTTGGTATCAGAATTGCACGTTCACACGACCAGTCAAGGGCTTCTCACTAATGTAGGATATAGCAGGATATACATTTTCTAAGAGATCAACCATTTTCATTACTACTCTTCCTAGGCTTGCAGGTATGATAATCTGTCCATCATATTCAGGATATGACCCATCGCCAATTTTGAGAAGATTAGAGAATTGCTCAACAGAGATATCATTTATTTAATTGATAAAGATATACAGAGAAAATAGTGACACCACCAATTAGTACGTAATTAAAAGTTAGTTACTCTTTTCTATAGTACACTCGGGCGAAGCCGCAACGAGACAGCTAGTATAAAATATATTAGATAAACCTCTTCACGTCCTACCGACGCGATGGTTGCATTCAAGACCTTCTACTTCTGGTGCATATTACAATCCAAACATTATTTATCATAACCATATGCGCAGTTTGCAAGCCGCCGAACGTCCTTCCTCCTCGCTGGTCATTGGTTAGTCCTCCTTCTCCACCTCTGCACATCGCACACCTCCGTCCACCGCGACACGAGCACTCCCCGCGGGCTTGCTACCAACTATCGGGCTTGCTACTTCAACATGTTGATAAACATAAATTATACTAACATATACTCAAACATAGCATACACAAAAATATTAACCTATTTACAAATTCTTATGTATCTATCATTAGCAAATATATTAAATTCCTCTGGGGATTTTCGGCATGCTACACAGCTGCCAACTTAAACATTTAAAATTAAACTGAGACAACCGTAGTTGTTTCACACACTTGGCAGTGAAATTACACAACATAGTTCATTGTATTTTCTTATTTAAGTAAAATCCATATTGAAACAACATCAATCGAAATCGACATAATTGTATTTAAGTAGGTTTCAAACTTTTATTAATCAAACTGTATAGATTCCTACTGACGGCACAGTTCATCTTACCCGCGCAAACATCAAGTGACGTGTCCAGAGAGGTTAGACATGTCCCGTCGTTAGCCATTACGCGCGGAAATATACGAATTGGCAGAAAATAGAACTTTAGCAGGGCTGGTTTGAGTGGTCATTTTATTCCGAACCGCCTGTACGCATATTATTCCACGAGCCTTCGACGAAAACTTTTGTGTGACCCATGGTTTTTTGAACATTTCGTTGTCCGATTTCCATGTTCAGTACACGTAGCCTATATTAAATAATTGTCTGCTATAAAGAGAAAAGTTGATGATTGTAGCCAATTCTTATACAGAACCATTTGTAACAAAATACAAACCTGAAATACACTAAATTAAAAACAAATAAAGGAATACCTGAATATTTTATGCGAGAGAAACAATACGAGACTCGTGCACAATTAATAGCTAATAAAAAACAATAACATTTGCAATAAAATAAGATATTAGACTGTTGTAAAGTAAAACTTCTTTCTACCTACAAGAACTGGAATTTAAAAATAAATAAAACTAGCATTAACGAAAAGCGTAAATTACAGAATTTTCAGTTACAATAAAAGGACTAGCATCACATTTTAAGGAAGATGTAACGTTACAAAATTATAAACAAGAAAACTCATTAAACACTACGCGTAAATAATAATACACATATCCACAGCGATGTTTTAAAACTCATTACTAGAGACTGGAAAATTTCGCGAATTCAATGTTCTGCAGGCTAGAATCCATTGTAATATGCAAACTCAAGCCCCGTATATTTGTCTGCTAGCTGCTACTGAGTGGAACAACAGACAATGAACGAATATACGGGGCTTGAGTTTGCATATTACAATGGATTCTAGCCTATAGGTCATTGAATTCGCGAAATTTTCCAGTCACTACTCATTAAATGTAGTGATGCACTGCTGAAATGTACGAGGAAATGTAGTCTTCCAGAACACAGTGTTTATGTCTGATGTTTCAGATTTGTCACTGGCTGTCGCCTGTGTGAAAATATTTCCTTGTTTCTCTTTAGGTCAGACAAGTGTTGTCTTCTAATAGAAACTCTTTGTTGATATTAATCTGAAAATGTGCCGACCGCATCGACATCAATCAGATCGGCAGAAAGGGTGAAAGTTCGTACGATTCGCAAAAATGGCAAGGTAAAATATTTTCTCTAGTTTCTTATAAAAATAGTTATTGTCATAAGCAGGAAGTTACATACTCCCTCTCGTGTGGTTCGATGGACACGAAAAATGTGTGATTGGTTTGCTAATTAGCATATGGATTTCATACCTCACCGTTTACGGCATAGAGATTAACAGCACACGCAAGAACACAGAAAACCTTTTAGGCGTTCTCTATTTCCTTGTAACTAATTGTGACCTTGGAAAACCGGTTGAATAAAAATTTGGCTGCAAATGTAACGTGTCATTTTCTGAAGTCCATCGCCATCCTGAAATAATCTCAGGTATTGGTTCTTGTCATAGACTGGATTACAGATTATTGTGATGGAGAGAGAGAGAAAGAGAGGGAGAGAGTCTCAACACCTGCAAAAAAAAAAAGCAAGACAAATTGCCTACCTTGCAATCTTACGACGGAATTGTACAAGCCAGGTACTATGTGATGACATGAATTTAAATATTTGTCAATGAAATTTACTCAAAAAATTAATGTGCATATTTATTAATAGTAACAATTTAAAAACTGTTAAATAAAGCAAGTTACAAATGTATGCAATGCAGTATGCTAACAGCCTACCGTATTGAGGCTGTTCAAATAAGACATTCTAAAGAAATTTTTTGACCATTCAATATTTGCGTTAGCCGAAAACATTACTCAAGCTACTTGGTAGTCAAATGTGAATCATGATCATAAGAACCACAACTCATAGTAAAAATATATCTGGTTATTTTACAATACGAAATATGTTTGTAATTCCAAACATAATGTTACATGTTTGAGACATAAACATTATTTGTGGGCAATTCCCATGAGTTCTTTTGGGATAGAGGTCTTATAATTAGAAATAAAAGAATTGAATTAAGTACTGGATTTAATAGCTCACAAAGCTACGAAATACACAAAACAGTAATCAACTATAACTCTCACAACACAATTAGTTATGCACACAATTACTACTGTGTCACAGACACGTTAATTAACTTTGACAATTAAAGCACCAAAAATGTCTACCATCAATTAATTAAACACTACAATTCACAATAAAATTCAGTCATATATCAAATCAATGGTCTTTCAAATAGGGACAATGTACAACCTTATCAGTCCGAAGTGGTGATGGCTCACCATGTGCTGCGCAGCACCCCGAGTGCACCGCTGTCTTCACTCTTGAGGTCTTCGGTTCGACTCCCGTCGCGCACCTCCTCTTCGCCTGTCAGCCCGCCGCAGCAGTCCTCTTGATTCGCCCAACACTGCTCCGAAGGTAGCCGCC